>VDFB02182303.1:0-17155 GCA_007258455.2 Sequoia sempervirens
TCGCTGTCATATATCACTTCCTTCTACTGTAATCGATCTTGTGAATTCTCCTGTGTCGAAAGTTCAAGTAATGTCCGCAGCCCTAGGAGTCGATTGTGTATTCTTTCGATGGATCTTTCAAGCTCACGCAGTGCTGTATGATAAGGTAAGAGCTTTGCAATAGACGCGAATGTTCAGGCCCTAGATGCTCAATCTTTTCCACTTATCTGCCTCCAATACAGACGTCTCCTCTTCAGTGCCATGCCAATAGATTCCAAGAACAATGCCTTCCAAAAAATGAACTTCATGGAGTATCTGCTTAATTAAATCTGATCGGATCTCTTGAACCCACTCTGATACCATGTTAGTTTTTTAGGATCAGAATTAACATAAAGCAGAAAATGCAACACATGAACAATAAACACAGCACTTTTACCTTGAGAAAACCCTCCTACTCGAGGGAGAAAAACCCAACAAAGAATATCTCTTATATATCAAATAAAAGAAGCAGAAATTTTCTTTACAATCAGAATGTTCTTAAGGACGAATTAATACAATGGATAATAGCATCACTCCTTGATGCAAAGATACACATAAATATGATTCTCCTTGAATTAGATCTGCTGCTAACGAATGATGATCTGCTGCTGAAGGGAGAACTTCTGCTCTATAGAAAAAAAATGTGAATTATGATGAATGAACTTGATGATGAATGAATGAAGACCACCTTGTATATATACCAAACTAGGCAACCTTTCATCTAGGTCAGACTCTTTGATTTAAATAACAAATATAAAATATCATTTGTTAACAAGGCCGACCTACCTTGATAATTATTTATTATCTTAATTTTTACTTAGGAGAAAAATCACTCTCTAAGCTACCAAACACTAACAGAAGGAAATTGGACTTTTGGACTTTGTCCAAATGTCCTTAAGGGACCCGAAATCCTGACAATGCTAAAAGGTCCAAAAGAAGAAAGGGAAAAGCTTTAGCTGCCTTTAGGATTTTTCAGATGGGTATTTAACTAAAGTCTGGGAAAGGGATACTACAACTTCCAGAGGCATATTTGAGCATGATAAATCATTGAGATTTCTCATATCAATTATATTTTATGGAAAATAAAAAAGGGAGGCACAAGGAGGCAACAATTACTATCAAGGAAAACCAACCAATCGACCTTGACAAGATTGATCAAAATTTTGAATGGATTGTTGTAATAAGTATAACCCACCCTTAAATTTTTCAAACTTCACAACTTGTTAGCGTTAGCCAATAATCAAAGATGATCAAATTAAGTAAACTTCCTTCCACTTTCTGATCACTCAGATCTCGATGTGGCCAAGGTGAGAGCATACGATGGTAAGGTTACAATGTGTTAGCCAATAATCAAAGATGATCAACTTAAGTAAATTTCCTTCCACTTTTTGATCACCCAAATCCCAATGTGGGCAAGGTGAGAACATACGGTGGTAAGGTTACAATGCTACGCTATTGAAATTAACCACTTGTTCAGTGGGGTGAGTATGAAATCTTCAAACATAAGGAAACATCCACTTATTCAGTGGGAATTACAAATTGCAGGAAATGAAAGCATCAAACGGTTTGCCAACTAAACCACTTATACAATGGGATGCATAGTTAACATGAAAAGAAAATCATTTGCTTGTTCAACGGGAAGTACATAAAACAAAGTTCATCCACTTATTCAACAGGAATGCTACTTATTCAGTGGGGTTAGTATCAAAAACTAGATAGAGCAAGATTACTAAATGGTACTACCAAGTCAGTATTACAATGAAGCTCAATACAAATGATACTAACAAGAATAATCCAACTGCTCAAGAGATAGTAATATGAAATAACATCCAAATACCAACAACCCAACTGAAATGAGATGCCCAAAATGAAACCCAACAACACCAATGAGTTCCCCTCGCAAGAATAGAACAAGTATACCTCAATGTTGGCACCTAGGAGTCTGAACAAGGTCTAAAATACAATTGTTTCAGGTTTGATATAGTTGTTGCATCAGTCCGATGCACCCAAACCAGCAAGCATATGACTGGCAGATCACCTCCACATGAAACCCATCTTGTAAATAGATATCCTCAGCAATGTATTATCAATTTTACCTCACAATCTGACCCCGAAAGGACTGTATCAAGTCTGAAAGGTTGCTGCAGCAGGTCTGATATGCAATAGTAGGTCTGAAAACCCTTCAAACAACAAACTCTAATATGGCACGCAACCCAAGGAAGTCACCAACTCGCCATAGAACATTCATAACTGATTGCAAGGTCATAGGATGATCATGGCACCGCCAAATCAGTCCGAACAGCAAGGAAAAGAGTATAAATCTTCACAACTCCCAAAAAAACATGAAAACCCCCCAATGGTACGACCTGCTAGGAGGGGCGACCAGCTCCCAAAAATCACAAACTTTGCCTAAAATTCTGAAAATTGGCAAGAAGCCCAAGATCAAGGAATCAAATGAGACAATACCCAGAACGAAATCTTCAACCCTTCAATCTATAGCAATGAAACTGTGGTGCAGCCTAAGTCATGAAAGGGTTTGACCAGCAAGCAAAGAGCTAAAAACAACCATCAACAACACTCCAAAATTTCACTAAAATCATGAATAATGATCACCAAACATAATGCTAACTCATTAAAATGATTAAACCCAAAATCTGAAAACTCTACTTGTAAGCTCCATGGTGATTATTGAATGCAATCACTCCCAACCAGCTAGGGACTATCTTCCAAATCCGAAACCAACAACCTAGAGAGGGTTTTCGTCCTCTAAAGATTTAGGAAAGAACTCTTCAGTTCCAATCCAGTAGCATAACATTATCATATTCGGCATATCCCCAAAATGAGAGCAAATGGTGGGTTTAAATAGAAGTTAGGGCTCCAAACTTGAATTGCTATTTTCCCTCCAAGATGGGACGCCACATTCCAAGGAATAATTTTATTTATTTATTTTTACTTTCTACCTTCACTTTGGTGTCCCCATAAGAAATATAAGACCGTGTTTTTTAAAAAACTCAAGTTATCCAACCTAGGCGTGGGGGTACAAGGACGTGTCACTTTTAACTTTATAACATAAATCATAAAATCACCTTTTGAAGACTTAAGTGAATAATATGCTAGAACATTAGAACTCACCAAATTGCAACTGCCAACCACTGCTAAAACTAGAAACGTGCACTACACTGCTGCCAAGACCGGTGCCCAAAATAGCACTTACTAAAAATAGTAAGTGTGTCCAAACACCAAATTAGCCCAAACTGAGATGCACTGAAACTTATTAAAAAATAGTGTGCCAAAAATAGCAATACTGCCCACCAAGGATCTAAGAAAACCCAGAAAGCTCTTTGGCTGCTTGGCAACATCAATATACTCCTTTGAATATGTGAAGCGCCAAATTCGAGAAAAGATAGCACCAAGCTGCCAAATAAAGGAAACCTAAAAGGTGTAAATGTCCCCTTCTCCAAACTGATGATGGATTTCCTGTAGTTGGCCTTTTAAGGCTGAAGAATTTGTGGGAGGTGGTTTCTCATGGGTTGAGTGGGGTTGGGTAGTTAGCATGGGTTTGGGACAGATGGTGGTGGGAGTGCATGCAGTGGCTTTCTGAGCATTTCCAGGAATTTACTATTTTTAGTAAATTCTATTTTTGGCAGTAAACAGGTTGGTCTCAGGCAGTTGACTTTTCCCTTCAGTTGACTCAAGTGTATTCAGTTTCGAGAATGCAGTTTTGGAGAGTTGAGTTCATTTCACTTAAAAATAACATTATAATTTAAATGTTATTTTATCACCTTGGCCTTGTCAAATAACTTAATGTTATTTTAAAAAGGTGGACTTGAAGGGTGGCGCCATCATTGAGGTTATATTAAAATTATATTGAATTTATCAAAGTCAAAAGTAAGCCTTAAGGAGGATGCATTTATTTAAGTGAGAAATTTAATGAAGTCAAAATTAAAGATGCTTGGAAAATGACGCCATTTCTTGGGATTAGGGTTTTGACTATGGAAAAGAAGTTAGGGTTTCAAGGAAGGTCAACAGAAACTTATAAAAGACAGCCTTGGGTTCTCATTTGATTATCTTTGGACTACAGTACTGTTATGCTGCCGGTTTGGCTCTGGGTTTGCTTCGAGGAATGAAGGCCTCCTAGCTCGGGCATCGCTTCTTGTTTGCAAGACAACAACTAGTGGTGATTCAGTCTATTTGTGAGTTGCATTTAGTTTGTGCATTGTTCTCAGCTTATTGCATTGTTAGTTTTGTTTGGCATGTTAGTGTTTTCAGCTTATTGCATTCATTATACAGCAGATCCATGTTTTAAATCATAAATCAAAAAATACCAAAAACAGTGTTCTGGGTAATAGCTCATTTTCTTTGTTAGGTCTAGGCGCCATAGTTCTCTAATTTGCAGATTTTTTAGAGCAGCCATCAATTTATAAGAGCAGATCGCCCTTCCTTGAGGGCCGTACCATTGCTGCTTGCATAGAAATTTGTGCATAAATAATCTAGGTTGTTTGATCAGATTTCAGTGTCTTATCATAAGCGCCATTATTCTTAGGATGCATTGCATTTGGTTTCAAGTCAATCCAATGAGTTATGGGAGAGTTATGAACATCTGAGTGATTCTCTGGACTGCTGGTTATTCAATTAAAATTGCAGATTTGTGAAGAACAAACCAGATTTGTTATTTAATCCTTGAAAGGTTCATTGTTTAGCACTCCTAACTAAGCTAAGGAGATTTCTTTATGATGTAATGTTAATCTACCAATATTCCTAAGTTTTGAGCAGGCGAATGATCATCAATTTGTAAACTGACAGTAGTACTGGCAGTCATTTTCATTATTGTTCAATTCTGATATGTAACACTCTCTTTCATTGAAGTTGTTTGTAATAGATTTATCTCCGCCCTATGGTAGCTACTTCCCATTCTGGGTTAGCAAGCACATTCTGGGTGTTGAGTAGTTTCAGCTTTCAGCATTTTCTGTTCAAGCATTATTATTTGTAATCACTCCACCATATGGTCGCCCCTCACTCCATTCTGGATTGGGTAGCACATACTTGGTGTCGAGTTCCCTTTCTGCAATTAGAATAGAAGATCCTCTGACCATATGCTCGCCATCATGGCACCATTCTTGGTTAGAGTTACAGCATAAGCATTTTGTTTCGATCCGGTGACCAATCGGGATCTGGTGTACATTAAGGTTAGAGTTGCTTTTCTGCGTTTGGGTTTATCTTCTAACCTTATGCTTAGATGCGTTGTTTGTAAATTGCAATTGTTAAAATCAAAAATTAACGGAATATTTCAAAGGGGACATTACAATTGCAAGTGATGATTTCCTTCTCAATCCTAATGATTTTGATATCTTAACAAAGGACAACATTGATAGCAATGTGATTGAAGGACTTAGAAGAGGCTCCAACCCAAGAGCTTCATCAAGTCTTGCAGCCCTCTAGTGTAGCTCTCTTCATAACAACAAGAGTCATTGGCTACATCTGATTTTTTGCGACTTTGTACTTAGTTTGTAGGTTGACTTTTTGCAAGTAGATTGTAATTGAAATTTTGAAAACTATTAGCATGTTGTTTCATTTATGCACTATGCAATACACATTACACAATGTAATGTAATCAACGATATGAACATAGATGAGAAAATCTATAATCCAAATTTCATGGGCTAAATTCTCATTTGTATTTGCCCTCTATATCTCTATGCTATTAAAATGTATTTAAATTTTTAAAAAATGGCAGGCTTTTCTATTTTTTTTGTGTGTTTCTCTACATTTTTTGAAAATCTGACTTTTTTCCTTTTTCTTTTCCTAATTAAATCCCACTTTTTTCTTTTTATCTTAAACTTTTGGTTTGCCCATTTTTTACCCAAAAGATTTTTGTTGCAATGCTACAAACGACTGCAATAGGGGATTACAAAAATAAAATAAAAAGACTTCTATTTCTGTTAAGGTGTTGATATATATATACGGATGTAAATTTTTTAGTCAAAAAAAATTGTATGGAAAGAGATATCCCATGCTCATTGTAACAAGTAAAATTTCAAACTGCATTGAATGAAAAATCAGATATATTTCTACAATGCATTCTAATGTAACTGAAAGATGACCACACCTGTTTTACCACAAGAAGCAAGAGAAGAGCAGACCATAATATTTGAGATACAGAAGAAAATTGAAACTTTGAGAGAGATCCAAGATTACAAGAAGTTCAATTTTAGAATCCAAGAAAAAAACAGGAAATTCATATCAAGAGACCTAGTTTCATGCAAAGCATGCATACTGTTCAAATTCTTGAACCTTGTCATGCACCTAGTGATGACTACAATATGGTCTTTACACAAATAGAACAAAATTCTCTTTCAAATAGCTGATGGATGTGAAATTTAGAATAATCAACATATTTTGTGTGGAAAGAACATTGCACAAAGCAAAAGATCAAACTGCATTGTGAATAAAAATGCATATATGTCCATAATTTATTCTAATGTAATGGAAAGATAAACAAACCTGTTTTCCTGCAAGCGGTAAAAGAAGGGCAGGCCATAGAAATTGAGCTATTAAAAGCAAATTGGCTAGCTGGGTTTCAGATTCAAAGCAACAATTCCTAAGAGTGCCTGAAACCTGAAATAGATAACAATACTCTGTAAGGCCTAAAAAATCACAATTTAAAAAATAACAAGGCATTGAATCAATATCCATGTTTTTTCTGCAAGAATCCTGCACAAGTCATTGACTATTTCTGTAACCAGAAGAACTTGATGTTTACATTCAATTAGAAGCATTTTGAAGCTAAGAAGTCAGGTTCGCATACACAGCCCAAGAAGGGCCAAGGCTGGGTCCGGCATGGGTTTCGCCCAAAGCACGGATGAGCACCCCCTACATATGTCTAAAATGTACCTAGGGGGATACACTAGCCACTTAGGCTGTTCCCAGGTGAACCCAACAAAGACCTCAAGAAAAAAAACAAAAGCATAAAAAAGGACTTTTTTAATAGAAAATATACTTAAAAGTGAGATTTAAAACCCTAACTCAACCTAAAGTGCCTCAAAAGCTTTCATTTCATAAACACAAAACACAAAAACATATGCTCTCATTTCAACTTACCATTTTTCATCCTTAAGCTTGCTAGTTCTTTTTTCAGAGGTGAAGAATTGCAAAGGCAAAAATTATGTTTGGTAAGTGCTATGGAAAACAACTAGCTTGCACCAAGGAGATTTATCAATCAAAGGTACGTTTATTTTGAGTACTTTTTGAAATAAAACAGATTTTTCCAAAAAAATTCAATTTTTTTCCAAGATTTTTAGCTTCTTTTAAGCATTTTGAATCTTTTTTTAATTGTTAAACATTTACATTATTTTTAAACAAATTGTAGGGTTATATTGTTGTTAATTGTTTTTGTTTTGATTTTCTAAGTTAGAGTGCCCTAAGATTACTTTCAATTTGTTTTTTATAGAATGACTAATAGTTCTAGTTCAGCAGGCCATTCAAATTTGATCGATAATCACCTCTATGGCTATATATTATGATGACTCGGCAAATTCCTAGAAGTGGAGGTTTCCTTTGGCAAGGGCCAAACAAAAAGGGGTTGCCAAAATAGCAAATTTTCTCATATATCAAAGAACAATAAGAGGTTGAATTTGTAGGTGAAAGAGCAAAATTAAGATTTCATCCTTTAGTAAAGACAGAATCATGCAAGCCAATTATAATAGCATCTCCAATAATGATTTTCCCACATCCTTGGCACAGAGTTAGAGAGGGTGAAAGAAATATACACTGAAAGTAAGGAGATTTAGATATTTATGACAAACCACTATATGTCACAAGTCATCTTCAAGGCCTCCACGCTGGAGTTGTTCAATTTAAGTTTATGAAATTCCAATATTTTTTAAAATTATCCTAAGTTTGAAATAAAATTTTAATAATAAATTCATACAACATATCTAATTTTTAAAATTTTCATTTGTTATTGTTTACACTACATTAAGTTGCTAGGACTCAATTTGCATCACACAAAATCATCTTGAGACAACTTGTGAAATTGCAAGATCTGTTGAGCACCGTGATCATTAGCAACCTTTGGAATGTGTAGGCAAGCAAATTCACGAAGGGCCCAAAAGCTCAAATCATTAATCCTGGATGATGATTTGGGCTTGTGTGGACTACATATTGAGCTTCACCAAGCCATCACAAGTATGATCAAGTGTGCTGATATGTATCACTATCAACCATACTTGAGAGAAGACTATGATGGCACAAACTCCATGATAGAAAAAATAAAGGTCGCAATAGCAACAAAGCAAAATGACCCCACAAAAAAAAAAATCGAAAGGTTACAAAGAATAATTGTTGATCACTAGTGCAAGATGACCACACCCTTGCATCTCCTTGTGTTTGCATTGTCTCCCAAATATTACAGCATGGAGATACTTTCTTTGCCCATGAGAGATGGCACCATATAGAGATGCTTAAGTTTTTGATGGGTAAAAGACTACATTTTGTAGAATGTTCTCAAATCAAAATGTGGAGGATACTATTGTGAGTGAGCTTGGCAACTTCATTTTGTTACAGAATCACAATCATATAGCTCTTTGGGACAAGGATAATCAATATGGTTGTGCCTCTATAGGCAAGGTTCTATTTAACTCCAACCTCTTGCTATCAGAATTCTAACAAAGGCAAGCATTTTAATTTTTAACTTTCTTACTATTCTTTCACAGCTATATATCATGTTTTATAATTACAAATGTTGTATTGACTTTGCCTCCAGATTCAACAAGTCGAGTATTCTTCTTCAGCTGAGTGAAACTAGAGTACATACTCCTTTATCCACTCATTTAAGCACAACTAGTTGGCTGCAAAAAAAATCAAATGATTTAGTTTGTGCATTCCAACTTGCATCCCTTGTCACATAGGGAAGCTGACTACAATCAAGGGGCAATGAAGAATTGGGATTTAATGCCTAAGTGTGCCAACTTGGATTCTAATAACATTTTAGGTATTGATGTTTTATCTAGATTCTGAATGTGTGTATGCAGCTGATAGGTACGCAATTAATAGCATTCAAGTTCTATATTCTCAATCCTTAAGAAGCCACCAGCATTTTGTCAAATCTAGTGATTTTCTTAGCACCAATTATGAAACGCAATTCACATATGTATTTTTCCTATTTAAAATGTTTATCTACTTCTTGAATACCTGTGGGTACTTTCTTAGTATTTCATAACAATATTGTGAGTTATCAAATCCTATGGACTGAATTTTAGTTTTATTATTAATTAGAAATTAATATTTTGTTTATTTTATGTATTTATTAAATCATACTACATAACTTTATAATTATAAACAATAAACAAAGAGAGAATTGTAGCCATTATGGGGTATGTGACCCTATCAATTAAAATATACTAAAAACAAATTAAGATCTATAATACATGCAAATGCAATCTTTCATAACAAATTATGTCAAACAAAAATATATTCATGTCTCTAATTCCTTCATAATTCATATCAACCACAAAGACATACCCATCAATAAAGAGTTAAGAGCATAGCATGCATACCCCCTTCCTTCTCAAAGTACTTGGTGAATCAATTTGTCGAATAATTTGTTTCAAAAGACTCCACTTAGGATCTAACAAGAGCTTTCTCCCTGTTTCCATCCGAGATATGTTCACAAGTATAGATCCAATGTGTCCATATGGATCCTGTACTCCTAGATCAATTACAGATAATAACCTATTAGCATAATACAAGAAACAAATTTAATTGTGATAAGTAAGCACAGATATGTCAAACGAGAGAATATTGAACTATTTATCAAAAGATGTTTTATTGCTATATGGAAAACAATTGAAAATATCCTAAACGTAGATATATGAATAGCACAAAGCTAAAAGAAAATAAACCAAAAGCTCATGAAGGAAACTCTAATTCAATATAGGATTGATGATTTGATATAGATGGAAGAAACAGGAGTCATAGCATCTACTTGAACATAGTGCCAATGCTGTCAAGTAAAATAAAAGCTTCAATGTTGCTAGTTATACAAGAAAACAAATGAAGCTAATATTGGTAATTGTCTATGTTTTGAATCCTAAACCATAAATTGAGAATATTAGCAACTTGTCAAATAAACAAGTCAACTTGGGAAGTTCTGTTACAAAATCAAGTATCACTTATTGAGACAAAACTGAACCAAATTACAGAACCAAATAGCTATGATGTGCAAAGGATTGTATCACTGAGGAACTTACTTAAACTAATGCTGGTTACAATCCAAATTCTCAATCAGCATAACAGAGTAAATAAGATCTTGTGTCTGCAGTACTTTCACACACACATATAAACTTTTTTCAATCATAATCAACTAACAAAATGGTGCCACAAACCTTGACAATTAGTTTTAACTAAGAAATTGAATTCGCTTTGAACCTTCAAGGGTTGGATAGACTAATGAAAACCCTTTCAAAGGGAAGTTGTTCCCCTTTGTAATGTCCCCAGTAGGAACATTCGAAATAAAATTGCAATATATCTAACAAAGGAACGATCATAAATGAATAATAAGATATTAGATCATTAATGATGATTAAATCTCTTTGGATTTCTGATATAAGTCCGATTTGTATGCACAAAGAGAGTTTGATCCTTATTAATAACAGACTGCTATCTCTGAATATTATCCTTGATAGCATGCATAAGCTTGAATACACATCTGCTTAATTGAGATATTACCATCCCTGATCTATGACTCTGAAATCATGCAATGAATTGAATATGTATCTGTTTATATAAGATATAGCTGTTCCTGATTTATAACTCTAAAATCATGCTTTCCTTGAACATATATATCTGCCTATTGATGATAAATTAATAGGCCTTGAATCTGATTGCTTTGTCTGATATGCAATTTTCCTTTGGAGCCTTCCCTGAATTATGTCTTTGAAAAATATACTTCCATGATTAATTATTTGCTTCCCATAAGAGCTAATCCAATTTTGGAAAATAATTATAAAATGAAGTCTGAAATCTGAATTCCCCCTTCCTTTCCCTTCTCCAAACATTATTTATATCTTCTTATTTGAATGAGGAGACACAATACTTCACAAGGGATGTATTGTTTCCCAAAAGATGCACTCTTTCCTTTAAGACACCCCATGTCTCAATTGCCGCCTTTTCCACTTGTTGTACCCAAAATAAATTTTTTGGCATTTTGTATAAATTGAGCTGAATCTTGTTAAAATGCCGTTTAAAGTCTGTTTTAGGTCAAACCAATCATAGGGTCTTTGTGGGTTTCTATCAAGGAACACGTGTGCAAAATTCTAAAAAATCAAAAATTAGGGTTTTACTCCCCTATTTTCAAGGAAACCCCCGAAAATAGGACCTTCCCAGAAATGATTGAAAATGATTTTGATAGGATTAAATGACTTCACGATCACATTGGTCAAGTCAGAATCATCAAAAGACACGTTTTACTCTGGTGGGTCTATCTCTATTTTTCAGGAACAAAGTTAGGAGCTCCACAGCCATTAATGGCAGATTGGCCAATACCAAGTGCTGAAAGCTAAGCTTCAAAAGCTTCAACGACACAATCATGGCGGAAAAGGTCTAAAATGATGCCGTTTGATGAAGGAGATTCCTGAAAATGAAAAAGGTCAAAATTTGACTAACTCTGGAAATGTTACAAAGGAGAGATAGTTCACAATGCTGAAAAGAGCCTTTTTCAAGCAGGGGCGCCCATGATCTTTTAAGGTCAAATGAAGTCACCCAGATCTTCCAAGGCAGTCATCCTTGACGTTTGCTTGCTAGCGCGACAATGAAACAAACAGATAAATCATCTGAGGAATAGATCACAAACGGCTGTGATGAAGCAAAAAGAGGCAATTGAAGAAATATCAGGAAACCACTGTCGAAGGCGAAAAATAAAGAAAAAAGAGCCTTTTCAAAAGAAAGGCGCCCTTCCTTTTAGACCACCAGATGCTGATAAACGACAAAGGCTTCCTAGGATAACTTTCTCAGCCTAGGTAGATCTCAACAACACAACTGAAAGCACAGACATCTGGCAGGGCAGTCAACAGAGAATCAGGTTCAAAGTAGGCAACTTTTCAGATAAAGATAAACATGTTGAAGGACAAAAGCGCCCTTTTCAAGAAGGGGCACCCTTGAATAAAGGAACCCTAAAATGACTTCCAAGTTTTCTTACTGCAATCATCCTTGACGAGACAGAATTGGCTACCTGATGAGATATCAAGCAAAATCATCTGATTCTCCGATCAACGAGAAATCCAAATCAAAGCACGAGAGGTCATTTCAAAAGGCTAAAGAACGAAGATTGAAAATTCACTAAGGCACAAGCAAAAGCGCCCTTTCTTGGAAAAGGCACCCTTTCTTTTGATGCCCTAAACTCATCTTTTCACCATCATGCTTCCCAGGCACTTCTCTTCAGGTTAGATCCAGTTCAGCAGTGAATGTGTCTGCAACATCTCAGGATCGACAAATCAGGCTAGATTCAAGATCAAAATGAGGTCATTCAGGAGAGAAAATAATAAAAAACTTGCAAGACTCAAAAGGGACGCCTAGAAGAAGTCAAAGGTCAAGTTGTTGACTAAAGTCAAGATATTTTGAGTTAAACTTGGCTAAAACACTCCACGATCAGTGGAAATCACCTTTTTGAGCTTCAGATCAAGCCAAAACCACTTTTGATCATGAGTTAGGTCCCCAAACTTGTGGATCTAAGGCTTGAGTCTATGTAATCAAGGTATAGGCATCCAACTTCATTATTTCATTGCAGGTTGATGATCAAGAACAGCCATAAGCTCTTAAGGACGCCATTTACAGATCTGGCCAAGGTTTTCATCCGTTCTTCAATATTTCTTGCAGATCTGAAGCAAAAGAAGATTGCTAATCTGAGGTTGGATTTGGAGACAGATTTTCTCAGGGAGACAGATAAAAACTTCCAATCCATCTTTTGTCTACTTCCTCTCTTCTTGTCTTAGGTTTTCTTGCATGTCACACAAAGCAGCAAGCTACATCAGATCTAATCAACTGGGTAGATTCAGCACAATTTTCTAGTGAAACCCATCTCGTCAAATTTTCCAGAATCAGCAAACTTGCTACCCCTATTTTTGGGGGTTTTTCCCAAAAAGTTTAAGAATCAAAATTCTGAGGAACTGGGCTTGTTTAGCATTGAAGCACGAACAAAACCCATGTGCCAGACTTTCGAGGAAAAATATACTTCGGGGCTATTTTTGAAGTTTTCATAAGTTGTGCGAAAACATCCGTGTTTCACCGATCCTTGACCAGTTCTTCTTCCGCAGGAATGACAATTTAGCGTCCCTTGGGCTCGATTGAACAACGGTGCTGCACCGGCAACTCTCGGCCGGATCTTACACACATTCTTTTGGAGGCAAGCAGGACATCATCAGCGGTCTGCGGATCTTTATCTTTGAAAATAATACATCTCCGCTTAGTGGAGGGCGGCAATTACTCTTACTTACGAAGAAGAAAGAAAGGTTGATCTTGTAGCAGAAAAACCAGTTTTACCACCTCCCGCGTGGCAATAAGCACCTTGGCTTGCCAACTACGAAGAGGTCATTCCAAGCACGAAGCCGCCAAAGTTACCAAGAGCAATAGCTTGCGCAAGAAGATATGTTGTGTCATCAAAGCATTGACTATTCGGAAACGGAAGAAGTCAACACATGGATCAAGGAGTTGTTGACCAGAAATGGTGAAGTGTGAAAAGACACCTAGGAAGGACGTCCTACCTTCCAATTGGCATTTATGATACTTAAAGTTGACTTGATGCCTCATTCCAAGTCAACTCAAGAAGGCATTAAATGTAGTTGGAGTTAACTTGATGTCCCTTTCCAAGTTAACTCCACATCCCACAAATCATGAGTTGTCAGATCCCACTGATTAAGGATGTCTAATTGATTTCCATAATTTGTGGATCTCAAATCTCCACTAAATGTGGATGTCTATTTTGGAGGGATACTTTACATTAAAGTTCACCTTTAGTTTACTTTCAGTCAACTGAAGTAGTTTCCAGTTGACTCTTTGTTTACTTTCAGTTAACTGAAGTAGTCTTCCAATTAACTGCTTATTCCCCCTTTTTAGGAATAAATCTTGCTAATTGATTGGCAAGAACACATTGTTAACTCAAGGAGATTTTGGGGTTTCCCACTCCTTTGAGTTCTATAAATAAAAGCCTTGGGCTCATTGTTTGTTTAACTTTTACTTGCTATGCAAAATTGTTGCGCCATTGTTGCCAACAGCTTTGAAAGCGGATATTTGTTCACTCTTGGATGAGAGTTCGTTGGTTGATTGTAATTGTGCATGATTTCGTGCCTTTGCTATCCCAACCTTTGTAATTCGTTGATAAAGCTTTGAAGAAGAATATCAGAAGGCGCTTGCATTTTGATCAACCTATTTGAGTTATGTCTACGTCTTGTATCTAATAACTTGTTGTTTCATTTCCCTCCTCGGATAGGGGTTCCTCCTCGGATATTTTTCATTGACAGTTGTCGTTTGTTGTTGTTTAATGTATTGTACTTCAATCTATACTTCGGATAGGGGTTCCTCCTCTTTAGCAAGATTGTTGGCCAAGACATCGTCAATTTGTTGTTTCTTGTAAACCATTTCCACAAAGCGCCACCGGATAGTGTTACATCCCAAATTGTGGCGTTACAATTTACAATCATTAGATAGAGTAAATGTGAATTCTAGAGGTGAATTAATGATGCTTGTACCTTGTTTTCAATATGAATGATGTTTCATTTGATGTTATTCTTGGTGAAATACTGCATAAAGGAGAATAGAAGGTTATTGATTTATGAAGAATCTAACTTTTGAAATGTTTCATGTATTCTGCTTCGTTTTGAGCATATGACTCCCGTTGTTGTGTCACGGTGTGCAGGAAAGAGGACCAATCCTCCAGGCAGAGGAGAAATATCACTCGGGGAGGAACTTGGTCGGGTAAGCAGTAACGAGTACCAAATGAGCATACACACACGTCAGTATAGGTTCTGAGAAACCAAGTCAGTTTTGTTGGTCTAGATAAGTCATCCTTAGGCTTTAGGAGTTATGTTTACTTCTTTATGCTTTGAAAAGTGATGATTACTCATTTGTCTGACTTACTGTGCTTTGACCATGATATGGAAAACATGAATGGATATATGTTAATAGGTCAAGTAAGTATGTATATACATGTCAATACATACGTATGTTCGGCAGATGGATATGCCCATACGTACGTGTCGACATGGTATACATACATTTACGTGTACACTGCGTACAGTGATATATATATATATATATATACCCACGTTACCTATAGCCTGAGAATAAGGATGTTAATAGTAATATTTGATTAGAATTTACATATAATCATATTTACACGAATACGTATGCATGTATATTGAAAGTATGCTGACTGGCTCACAATATACATATGTAACAATTAATACGTATAAGTGTAAATATTTAAATATGTAAATGTTTATATATTTTAATATATATGTATATATTTTATATTATAGTTTTACTTAAATATATGTAAATATATTTAAATAGTAATATATTCATATATTATGGAGTAAATAAATCTATAATAAAATATATAAATATATATTAAATATATAAGAATATTTGAATTTAATATTATTGCCTAAAATGATTTAGGAAATCAATTTTATATTACCTTGAGTAATTTTGGAAATTGAATTTTAAAATACCTTGGTAAATTTATAAAACGATTTTTATTATATATTATTACATTTAAAGACTTTATTAATATTGAGTTAATCAAATAAAGATGTCGAACCTTGGCTTAAAAATACAGATTTTATTTGAAAAGGCACTTTCCCGTGAAGACATGGCAAATTATTTTGATGACTTTATAAAGGGAAAACTTTAAAGGTTTTAAAGTTATATCTTTTTGAAAAAGAAGAAAATACGTTATGTTTTCGAAAGCTCAAGAAAACTGCCTGAGAAGGTCGCGTCCTGAAGAAAAATGTGCCAGAAACACGTGGGCAAAGAACTGGTCTCTGGGAATAACCCGCATACTGATCTTAAGGCCACGAAATGGCGACGTGGGAACATGTGAGACTTGAACTTTTTATTTGGGACGAACTTCCTGATTTATAGCTACAAAATAACCTAAAATCTGTAGACGCCTTGTGCTATCAAATCCGCCATGTGAGAGTTGATTTATTCCTCTCTTGCTGGCTCAAAAGGGACTCGAATCACCTCCATTTTTAATGACTTAGGGTTTAAGAATCCGCCAAGTATCATTTTGACTAATTCTGGGCACTTGTTGTCAATCCGCATGCCTTCTTAAGTGGAAAACTGTTGCAATTCGGGCCTATTTATACACGCCCTTCCATTCATTGCAGAGACACGCATTGAGCAATCTGAGTTTAGTATATTGAGCTGTCCCTGTTCATTCATCCAACACACAATTTTGGAATTCGGGTTTAGTCTCATTTAAAAAAAAAAGACAAGTATTTCTGAGTGTTAATTTGCTGAGAGTGAGAATTATTCTGCTAAGAGAGTTTTTGAGAGCATTTAGCAATTTTGTGAGCAAATTCAGAGTGTTCATCCTTCGTAGAGTGAGCTTTTAATCTGCTAAGAAGTCCTTTGGCTGGAGGCTATAGGTGTAGCAAATTCTCACTAGATCAACACCTGTGGAAAGCTCTTGTCAGGCATGTTAACTCTTTTACTTTTTCATGAAGTTGCTATTCTTCTTTGGTCTAGAAGAGTTTACAAATAAAAGTCCACTTTCATTGAAACATAATAGGGAATGAAGGTCGTTCTTTATGGTATACTTGGAAAGAATTTCTAAAAGGATTGCTTTAATTATAGAAGTGTTGTTGAACCATTAAACAAGTGGAAAATTTGTGAAATAGGAAGGCTAATGCATGTTCTATACTATTAACTCTTGCATTAATTAGTAAACAGATTTATTGTTCCATTGAAGAGTAAATTATATTAATTAGTAGACGGATTTACTGATCTATTGAAGAGTAAATTGCATTATTTGTATTGACTCCATATAAGGAGTGTATGTTTGCATATAGCTATTTAAATACTAAGGAATGAAATGAGGGTATTTAATAAGTTACCGATCACAACTAGTTGAAGATTAACT
>VDFB02182304.1:0-14637 GCA_007258455.2 Sequoia sempervirens
TGAGGATTTGATGTTTTATGAAAATACTAGCATTTGAATTGATATGATTAATTCAAACTCATGTATCTCCATTGTACAAGCATATCTGAATTTTGAATAAAATGATCAAGGATTGTTTCGTTCATCTGACTATTGTGGTGTGTATGATTCTGTATAAGGATTTGATGATAGAAAGTAGTATTAAGGTTAGAATACATATTGATGAGATTGTAAAGCAATGTTATCAAGGATCTTATATGTTATATGTTAAATCTGTCATAAACCCTTACATGCTTATAAATTTGACTCCTCCAATGGATATATGGCACTGATCTAAGTTGTACTTATTCATATGGTTTAGTATTTGTTTTCCTTTACCTAGATCTTGCTACAAATTGCAAATCAATGACTATCTTATATTGTGAAATGTTGTAGTTATCTCATGCTCCAAATAGTTGATATTATTGATAAACAACCAATTATATTCGGTATTATCCTATTATGTTGAAGGCTATTAAATGATTATCTATTATTTGTTAATGTTTGTTTATGATGATGGTGCAGATATTTGTAAAATGCATTAAAGGGATCACCCTCAGTTCTTACAGAGCCCAAAGTGGGAGGTCCTTTCAATCCTTGTTGATTGGTCCAAGTCCTAAGAGCTACCCTTTATTGGAATTGACAATTTCATAGGTAGATTAGAAGATCAACTTGCTTAACGTAAAAACAACCAACACCTTGCATATGTTTGTGGTGGAGGTATTAAAGAAGAATTGTATGCCTCTATTTCCATTCATTAGATCTACCTTAGCCTAGCATATACTTGGGCTAAGTCTACAATTGCTTCAGACTCATGCGATGAAGGTTATGTGTGATGAAATCCTAGACCTCAACTAGGATGTGGGTAGATCATGGGAGTTTTGCCAAGACTTGAGGCTGGTGGATAAAAATGTGAAAGACTAAGCTATTTTATTTTTTCTGTCTTATCTTATACCATTTTATGAGAATGGGGGTGCAAATGTACGGGAAGATCTTTGGAAACTAGGCATGAAAATTGAAGGTTAAAGAGAATGGGTGTGCCAAAATTACAATACTCATTGCCCCTTGGTTGTCGATTTTCCCTGAGTGCCCTTAACCTCATCCTCAACACTAGTATTGACCTTGTTTTCAATCCTCCAAACTCTTCCCCGGCACTGATATTGACCTTGCTTTCACTCCTCCAAACAATTTGCCGGCGCTGGTATTAACCTTGTTTTACCTCCAAACTCTTCCTTGACACTAGTATTGACCTTGTTTTCACTCCTCCAAACTCTTCCTCGACATTTATATTGATCTTGTTTTCACTCCAAACTCTTCGTCAGCACAGGTATTGACCTTGTTTTAACTCCAAACTCTTCCTCGACGCTGGAATTGACCTTGTTTTCACTACTCCAAACTCTTCCTTTGTGTTGGCATTGACCTTGTTTTCACTACTCCAAACTCTTCCTTGACACTGGCATTGACCTTGTTTTAAGTACTCCAAACTCTTCCTCAACACTAGTATTAACCTTTCACTTCTCCAATTTGACGAGCTACAACCTGGTTTCGTTAGGTTTGACAGTATGTGAATTAAGTTCAAAATTTTGGCACCATTTAGCTAGGTTTTAATATTCTACAATATAGTTAAGTATATATTGTATATTTTTTACATAATAAATAATATAATTATTCAACTTGTATAGTATATATTATATTCTTTAACAAATTATTAAATCATTATAAAATTATTACCATTGTAAAATTATGTGAGTATATTTTTATATAATACAAAATATAGTGTATAATATATATTTAATATAATAGTAATATATATTATTAATATAAGAGAGAAACTAAATTTTTACGTTGGTTTGTTTCATTCTTATTAATTACGGATGTGAAAAAGGCTCAAAACGATCAAATCCAATTAATACTTGATAGCAAGTGGTTGTGGAAACTTGATATTATTTGGTTGTTTCATGTCAACAATCAAATAATGGCATGTGTCACAGGAGTTATGCTCAAGGTAGCATGCCATTTGATTAAAGTGATAATTCTCCTTTAAGGGCCTCTTCTAATGTACCCATTGCACATAAGAGACAAAGGAATAAAATATAGGAAGAAATATAGAGAGGGAATGTGACAAACATACAGAAAGGGAGACAAGAGATAGAGAGTAGAGATAAAGAGATGGGATGAATAGATTAAGAGATGTCAGGGGAGGGTGATTGATATATCTCTCTGTGTTTTCTCTATATCTCTATATCTCCACTATCTATGTCCCTCCCTCTTCCCCCCTCTATCTATTGAGCCATCTCTCCCTCTCCCCCCATTCTCTCTCATTCACTCCATCTCTCCCTCCATCTCTCCTACTCTATATCTCTATCTCTATTTCTCTTTTTATCTCCCTCTCACTCCTCTCTCTATCTCTTTCTATCTATATCCCTTTCTCTCCTCCCCTCTCTATCTCTCATCTCTCCCTCCTATCCCTATCCATGCGACTCTCTGTATCTCCACCTCCTCTTCCTTTCTCTTCCATATATCCTGACATCTCTCTATCTCTTCCCATATATCTATATCTCTCTCTCTTTCTCTCCCCATCTATCTCTATCTCCCCATATATTAACTAAGAATGCATGCAAGCATACAATAGTATATGTTGGTAAAACTATAATAGTGTTTTATTAAAATATAAGTAACACTTATCTTTCTAATGTCAAGCCTTCTTATAAAAATAGTGTTTTATTAAACTATAAGTAGATTATTGTCACCACTCTTCATTCAACATGAAATGCCAGATGTAGCAATTGTTTTGTTGCTTTTTGTCCAAGGTTTAATTATTGAGTATTTCTTGGGTTGAATAGGTTGTGTTATGACCCCTCCATCTCTTTTAAAATAGTGGAGCAATGATAGTGAGGTCGGGAAGGGGAGAAAACTAAGATCCTTAAATGAGGGTATTTGGTTTGTTGGTTTTCTTTGTATAATAGATACTTGGTTCCTCTACAGGATAAAATAAGTAACTTTAGATCATTTTCTTAGTTGTGTATCCTAACTAATATAGAGTAAGCTTTTTCATTTTAATTGACTACTACATAATAGTTTATGTGTTGAAAGATTTTTTTCCATTCTTTGTAGTATTTACATTGGAATACAAATCATATTTAATTTCATGCCAATATACTTCTTTCATAAAGATATTTATTTTAAATAAGTGCTTCATAAACCATCTAATCAAATCATAATTAACCTATCAAAAAGGTAATAAGAATTTTATAAAGAAAAGAACACTTGACCCAATCATAAGTGTATGGCCTTCGAAGAAAGGAGTGATCCAACTTAGCAATAACAACTACTTGATTTATACCTAGGTATGTGCAAGATCATGATGGGCCAACAAGTGGCAATATGAAAAAGTAGCGTTTTGAACTCGCCAAAAAATGCAAAAATCCCGAGTTGACTTTTTTTTGGGTTGGTTGTTAGTACATTGCTCCATAGCAATTCCCAAGCCAAAGCACTACAAATCATATATCCGATTTGTTTTGGATACCAAATTCATGTCTAATATGTAATTTGAAAAGCATTTTAAAATGTAATATTTTGGTGCTATAAATCGGATATTTGATTTTTGCGCACATATACCCAAGAGTAATTAGGAGGTGGAGGTGGGAAAGAGAGAGAGAGGGGGGGAGAGAGAGGGAAAGGGGGATAGAGAGAGGGAAAGGGAGAGAGAGAGAGAGGGGGGGGAAAGGGATAGGGAAAATGAGAGAGAGAGAGAGAGGGGGAAAGGGAGAGAGATATATATATAGAAAGAAATTAAGAGGGGAAGAGGGGAAGAATGGGAAAGGTAGAGAGAGAGAGAATTTGGATGGGGAAGGGAGATGGGAAGAGTGTTGAGGGTAGAGGGTAGAGGGTTTAGGGGTTAAGGGCTTAGGGTTTAGGGTTAAGGGGAGATAGATAGAGGGAGTGAGTGAGTGAGAGACCTAAGAGAGGGAGAGGGGGTAGTATATTGAGGATACTTGAGAGAGAGAGAGTGAGGGAGTGGGTGAGAGATAGAGGGGGGGAGGGTTAAGGGTACAAGATAGATGGTTTAAGGGTTTAGGGTTAAGGGTGGAGGGGAGAGAGATAGATGGAGTGAGTGAGAGAGAAAGACCTAAGAGAGGGAGAGACTTGAGATAGAGTGAGTGAGTGAGTGAGTGAGAGAGAGACCTCAGAGAGGGAGTGGTAGAGAGAGAGAGAATTATGAGGGGGAAGGGAGAGGGGAAGAGTGTTGAGGGTAGAGGATAGAAGGTTTAAGGGTTTAGGGTTTATGTGTTTATGGCTGAAGGTTTAGGATGAGGGATAGGAGGGAGAGACTTTAGACAAAGAGGGAGGGAGGGAGTGGGAGAGAGATAAAGGAAGGGAGGGTTAAGAGAGGTAAGAGAATTGAATAGTTTAAAAAGAGGTTAGGGTTTTGGGTTTGGGGTTAGGAGAGAGATATTAGAGGGAGTGAGTGAGTGAGAGAGAACCTAAGAGAGGAAGAGAGTGGGTAGGATATTGAAGATACTTGAGAGAGAGAGGGAGAGTGGGAGAGAGATAGAGGGGAGAGAGAGGGTTAAGAGGTACTTGAGGTAGATGGTTTAAAAGGGTTTAAGGTTAGGATGGAGGGACCCAGAGATAGGGAGTGAAGTGAGAGAGAGAGAGAATGAAACCCTCCAAAGAGGTAATTGCAGAAAGAGAGTTGAGGTGAGGATAGAAAGGTTTAGGAGTTTAGAGTTTAAGGGTTTATGATTGAGGGTTTAGGGATGAGGGGTAGGAGGAGGGCTTTTTGAGAGAGAGGGAGGTAGGGAGAGAGATAAATGAAGAAGTACAGTTGGGAGTAGAGGGTAGATACTTTAAGGGTTAAGGGTTTTAGGAGTTAAGGAGAGATAGAGGAGAGGGAGGTAGTGAAGTGAGAGAAGAGAGAACTAAGAAGAGAGGGAGAGAAGTATGATATTGAAGAAGATACTTAGAAGAGGGAGGGAGAGGTTAAGAGGTATAGAATTAGAATGGTTTAAGGAGTTTAGGAGGTTTAAAGTGCAGGAGAGAGATGGAGTGGGTGGGGTAGAGAAGACCTAAGAAGGAGAAGGGGTGGGAGGGGAGAGACTTGAGATGAGTGGTGAGTGGTGGGGAGAGGGACCTGAGGAGAGGGGAGTGGTGGGGAGGTAGAGAGAGAGAATTAGGAGGGGAAAGGGAGAAGGGAAGAGTGTTGAGGGTAGGGGATAAAAGGTTTAAGGGTTTAGGGTTTAAGGGTTTATGGTTGAGGGTTTAGGGATGAGGGGTAGGAGGGAGAGACTTGAGAGAGAGAGAGAGAGGGAGTGGGATTGAGATAAAGGAAGGGAGGGTTAAGGAGTGAGGTGGGAGTTTAAGGAGGTTAAAGAGTTTGAGGAGTGAGATAGAGGGAGTGAAGGTGAGTGAGAGACCTAAGAGGGAGAGAAGGTGGGATATTGAGATATTTGAGAGAGATAGAGAGGGAGAGGGAGTGGGAGAGATAGAGGGAGGGAGGGTTAAAAGGTACATGGTAGATGGTTTAAGGGTTTATTGAGAGAGAGAGAGAGAGAGACCTGAGAGAGGGAGAGGGGGTAGGAGGGAGAGACTTGAGAGGGAGAGAGGGTTTTGGGTTTAAGGGTTAAGGGTTAATGGTTTAGGTTTAGGGTTATGGGTAGTGATGGAACTTCAAAGTTTTGTTCTTTGTGTTCTATATTATCCTGCCTTGTGTCTCTGGTCATCTATGGTATTTGGGAAAATCCTAAGGTTGGTGTTTTACCTTCATCTTCATGTAAAACCCTAGTGTTCATCTTACACCTTGGACGAGATCTATTTGGCCGTTACTTTTTGGGAAGGCTTTAAAACGACTTAAGCCCCATCGCTTTGTCTAGGCTAGGCTCCCTTTTGTTTTATTTTTTTATTTCCTTCGCTTGACTTTTTTTTCCTAAGTCTTTTGTTGGTCTTGTGTTCCCTCATTAAAACAACTTATGTCATTGTTTTTCATTGACCTAGTGATGTCCTCTTATTCCTTTAGGGGAGAGGGCCCAGTAATCATGCAAGCTAACTTTCTCAGCATGTAGCAATTGATTGGAATATCGTAGAACCTTCTTTTTTTTTTTGAAATGTAGACTGGTCTCTTATTTATCTATAACTAAGGTTTAGAGGTGTGACTCATCATGCAACTCGCCACATCGGCAGATATTTTGAGAAGTGTCTAAAATTTGACTTTTTAAAGGTTCGACCAAAACTTAATCATGGAACCCCCAATAGTTGAACCAAAAAAATATCATTTGTTGCTTGTAGAATATGATATTTTTGTTTAAATTAAAATTAATATACAAGTTAAGTGGACCAAATACTTATTGATAACCATAAATCTTTGATATCTCTACCTTTTATATTCAACAGATATGGACTAATAGTTGAACACAAAAAATCTATTTGTTGTTATAGAAACAACACATAATAATTTAAAATACAACTTATATTGAACAAAAATGGACCAATAGTTGAACACTAAATTTTTTTGAAAATCCTTCACATTTAATGGGAAAATACATGTTATTTATTGTGCTCACCTTTTATATTTGTGATAGGACAAACTATTAATATAAAATTATCCAATGCTTGTACATTGTTACCCCAATTGTTGTACACATAAGAAAAATATTTTTTTACTATGATAATAATACTTGTTACAATGTCTTATTTTATTAAATATGAGCATTTTATTTTTTAAATGATATACTTATAGTGGAGAGTTGTGATATTTTATTTGAAACAAAAAAATACGTATTTAACTTCTTCATGAATGTATTGATGTTTTTTTCATATAACATTTAGAGGTTCTCATGTGTTCAAGTATGGGTACATTTTTTTTCCAACATTTGGTTTTTTATTTATTTACATTTGGACTGTTTATTTACAATATATAGTATAAATGTGTGGTAAGACTGGGTATTATCATCATGATTGAGTGCACCCTCTACCCTAATAATTTTTTTTATTTTTCACCCCACATGACTATTGGGCCCTCTCCCCTAATAAATGTTTTTATTTTACAGACAAACAAGTTCGCATGGTTGTAGATCAATCGTCATGTGATCTCAGCCGTTCCCCCCATCCTGCAATGACCCCACCAGTTGATCGCAATATAACGGGCAAGCGCCACATGTACTGGGCCCTCTCCCCTAATAAATGTTCTTATTTTGCAGAGGGACAAGTTCGCATGGCCGTAGATCAATTATCATGTGATCTCAACTATTCCCCGCCATCCCGCAAAGACCCCACTTGTTGATCATGATATCACGGGCGAGCGCCACGTGTCTCATCTGGTGAAGCTGAAGGAATGATAAATACTTTGATGCGTCTTTAATACATTATGTTGCGGGTTACTAAAGTAGTTATAGGATGCACGTGTTTTAAATCAATGTAGATGTTATAATCCCGGTAGAAAGATGCTTGATGGTTAATAAAAAGGCTGACAATTGTGTTGAATGAATAGGATTTCTGATGGTTGAGATCCATGGTTTCCCACCATTGCGTGATCAAAATTTGTGAGGTTTTTATTGATTGCAATATCACGGGTGAGTGCCACATGTCTCATATGGTGAAGCTGAATGAATGATAAATACTTTGATGTGTCTTTAATACATTATGTCGTGGGTTACTAAAGTAGTTATAAGATGCACATGTTTTAAATCAACGAAGATGTTATAATCTCATTAGAAAGGTGCTCAATGGTTAATAAAAAGGATGGTGACTATGTTGAATGAACATGATTGCAAATGGTTGAGATCCACAGTTGCCCGCCATCGTGTGATCAAAAGTTGCGAGTTGTTTATTGATTGCGATATCATGGGTGGGCACCACATGGATCTCCTTGGCAACAAGTAGTATGGTAAAAATTTTATATATTTATTTTATTTTATTTATTAAATACTTACTAGCATATACATTATTTATTAATAATATATATAAAATATGCCGAGAGATATCCTTTTGATGCGTCTATTGTTATATTATAAAATAGGTGCCTCGACAAAGATGTCTCTTGGCATATTTTGTATATATTAATAAATCATATATATATGCTAGTAGCATTTGCAGCACAACATGAAATACAAGATTAGAATTACTTTTAGTTATACAATTAAGCTTAGGGTTAGATATATATTTAGTTAGGGTTGGGGTTAAAAATAGTGTCAATGTTAGTTTTACGATTAAGTTTAGGGTTAGAGTTAGAGTGAGAATTATTGTTGAGATTGAATCATAACCCTAATCTAACCTTAACCTTAAACCTAATTGAACCTTAACCCTATTTTTAATTGAACTTTAACTCTAACCCCAACCCTAACCCTATCATTGAACCCAAGATTTATCCTAGAACCCCAACTCTAATTAAATGGTAAACCTAACCTAACCTTAACCCTAATGTTAATCCCAACCCTAAGTCTATCTATAATTATAATCCTAACCCTTCTAATTTTTAAAATCCATAAAATATTTATTATCTATTTAGTTTTACTAATTATCTATCACAATTAAATTAAATTAAATTAAATATTCATTTTTAAATTAATTAAACAGTTATTAATTAGAATTTTAGAATAAATTAAGAAATAAGATCTATATAAAATCAACTTTTCTATTTTTTTTCTTTGTGTCCAAATCATTTCATTTTCTAAAATTATACTAAATTCTAGATATCATATTTAAACACAAAACTTTATTCTATTCTAATCCTAACCCTAGTTAAACCCTAACCCTATTTGGACTCTAACCCTTACCCTAATTGAACACTAAATCTAATTGTAATTGACCACTAAGCATAATTGAATTCTACCCCTACCCCTAACCCTAGCTCTAACTAAACCCTAAACCTAACTCTAATCAAACCCTAACCAAAACCTACTTGATTCATAATCCCAACCCTACCCAAACCCTAATTGAACTTTAAAACTAACCTTAATTAAGTATTAACCCTAATTGAACATTTATTGAACACTAGTCCTAATTGTACCATAACCCTAACTTTGAACTACATTTGAACTCTAATCCTAACCCTAACACTAATTATTATCCTAATTGAACCTTAACCCCAACCCTAACCTTAACCTTGACCCTATTTGAACTCTTATTGAATTCATAACCTTAATTAATCCCCAACCTCATCCTCAATCCTAACCCAAATTAAACATTAATTGAACCCTAAACCTAACCCTATGGTAGAACACTACAATCCTAATTGAACTCTAATTCCCTTTAGTTGAAAATATTAAAGTGCTCACATATTTCTCCATTCAAGGATCATTTCAGTCATTCAATTCTAAGAGAACTCCAAAAAATTTATACTTTTATAATTTTAATACACAACCTAATATTAAGGGTCTGTATTCATGGGTTTAGAGTTTAAGGGTTAAGGGCTTAGGGTTTAGGGTCATGGGTAGAGGGGAGAGAGATAGAGAGAGTGTGAGAGAGAGAGACCCCAGAGAGGGAGAGGGGGTAGGAGGGAGAGACCTGAGAGAGAGAGGGTGAGGGTAGACTGCAGAGGGTTTGGCCTGGGCCTAAGGGTTAAGGGTTTAGGGTCATGGGTAGAGGGAGAGAGATAGAGGATCACTTGAGAGGAAAAGGAGGAGGGAGAGAGACAGAGAGCAGAGGGCTAAGGGTGAGGGTGAAGGTAGAGGGCCATGTAGAGGGGAGGGAGATAAGAGCGATGAGCGAGGAGAGACCCCGAGAGAGGGAGAGGGGGTAGGAGGGTGAGACTTGAGAGAGAGAGAGAGAGGGAAAGAGGGATGGATTGGGAGAGAGATATGGGGTAGAGGGTTAAACGTAGAGGGTAGAGGGTTTAAGGATTTAGAGTTTAAGGGTTAAGGGTTTAAGGTTTATGGTTAAGGGTTTAGGGTTTAGGGTTTAAGGGTAGAGGGGAGACACACAGAGGGAGTGAGTGAGAGATAGATAAAGACCTAAGAGAGGGAGAGGGGGTAGGAGGGAGAGACCTGAGAGAGAGAGAGGGTAGAGGGTAGAGGGTTTTAAGGGTCTGATTTTAAGGGCTTCATGGGCCAAGGGTTTAGGGCCATGGGTAGAAAGGAGAGAGACAGAGGGATTTAGTGAGAGAGAGAGGGAGGGAGTGTGGGAGAGAGATAGAGAGTAGAGGGTTAAGGGTAGAGGGTATGTAGAGATAAGGGTAGAGGGGAGGGGATAAGAGGGAGTGAGAGAGAGAGAGAGAGAGATCCTGGACAGAGGGGAGAGGGGGTAGGAGGGTGAGACTTGAGAGAGAAAGGGAAAGAGGGAGGGAGTGGGAGAGAGATATGAGCCGATAGAGGGTTAAACGTAGAGGGTAGAGGGTTTAAGGGTTAAGGGTTTAAGGTCTAAAATTACAAGATCTAAAATTGCACAAGGCTCTATTCAAAGCCTTCACAATCAAACATTAGGCAAACAAGTTTTTTTTTATTCAAGGGGTAAACGCTTTTGACTGGAGCTATGAACCGGATACAACCATTCAACAATAACACCCCAACGGGGTTTGAACCTTGGTGGCAAGAACAACAATGCCACCTATAAACCATCACACCATGCCAATACCGGCAACATTAGGCAAACAAGTTGCTAGATAACATTCAATGCATTATTTTTTAAGGATTAAAGGCATAAAAGGAAAAGACATTCAAGAAACATCAACTCTAGTTTACATAGATAATATGCCTATTGAAAACATGTCATTACAAGAGGTTTATGAAAGAAATGGAACCCTCATATCATGTGATTGAGATACAATTTCTATGCTCATAACCTTTCATGTGGGTTTTTGGTCATCATGATTGATCCAACATGGATCATGATTGTATACAAGAAACAAAAAGTTACAAATGACAATTAAGCAGTTATGATTCAAGAGAGGTCTCATGTTGGAAGCCAAGGCCATAGTACAATTGTATATGAACAAAAACTATGAGTTTATGCTACAAGACAACCATGCAAGTTCATGTAGGACATCAAGCATTACAATGGTACAAGTGTATATGAACAACAATAAACAATGAGCAACAAGTAGTGAAGGAAGCAAAGCATAGTTGTATTTTTACCTTTTCATACCATTGATCATCCATTCCAACAATAGGCTATAATAGTGAAGTCATATACTTGCACAAGGGTGTTTTAATGAAGATATTCAACATAAAAACCATCATAAATCATGGTGCTTCAAGGGAACAGAGCATAGACATTAATAAGAGCAGTACCATTAAAGGCTATAGGTTTTTCTTCATGTTATCTATGAATTTGAAAAAATAAATCTACACTAGGTGACACATGACTATAGCCATAAAATGGATTGCAATGAGATAAATAAGATAAATGGTTGTTGCCACTATCTCATTTTCTCTTTGGATAGTCATTACTAAATCCTAACAAGTGAATAGAAAAGGGATAGGTGTCAATAATATACCTTCATTTGACAAGTCCAACAATTTTGGTGATCTCATTGACCCAATAAGGCATTGCTTAGAAATCATTTCATATCTTTTTGACAAAATCAAAAGGAGGACTAATGTATCCAATTGTAAGAAGAGAGGAAAGTCCAAGGGAGGAGTAGTACCATCATCTTAGGTACCACTGCTGCAAGATGATAAATGACAATCCTTGTGTTTGTATGCATGGAGGTCCTAAAGCATACTTTGGGTAAGGTGCATTCATGGCATCTTTTGGTGAAAGGTTTCCCAAGCATGATCAAAGATCTAGTGTTCCATCAGGCTATGTTGTATGATTTAGCATTTGTTTGTCTTTACCTAGAGCTTGCTAAAAATTGCAAATGAATGACCTATTTTATCTTGGGATTATGTTGTAGTTATTTCATGCTCCAAATAGTTGATAATGTCAATGAATAGCCAATTTTATTCGATATTATCCTATTATGTTGAGCTATTAAATGAGATTATCTATTATTGTTAATTTTGTTTATGATATTGGTATAGAGGTTGTAAACACATTAAGGGATCACCCTCCTGGGTCTTGTAGAGCCTGAAGTGTACGAGGCTTTTTTAAAGTCCTCATCAATCGGTCCAGGTCCTTCGAGCTGCCCTTGATTGGGATTGGAAATTCCATAGGTAGATTAGAAGACCAACCTGGTTGGCATTGTAAAACAAACCAACATTTCCTCAGACTTTAACTCTAAACCTCAACTCCTTAACCCTTAAACCTTAAACCCTTAAACCATCTACCCCAATTCTTAACCCCCTCTATCTCTCTCTTCCACCTCCTCTCTCTCTCTCTCAAGTCTCTCCATCCCACCCTCTCCCTCTCTCTTAGGTCTCTCTCAACCCTTAACCCTCCCTTCCTTTATCTCTCTCTCTCTCTCAAGTCTCCTCCTAGCTAACCACTCCCTCTCTCCTCAGTCTCTCTCTCTCTCACTCACTCACTCACTCACTCACTCACTCACTCTATCTCAAGTGTCTCCCTCCTACCCCTTCTCCCTCTTTTAGGTCTTTCTCTCTCTCACTCACTCCTTCTATCTCTCTCCCCTCCACCCTTAACCCTAAAAGCTTAAACCATCTACCCTCTACCCCTTATCTCTCTTCCACTCCCTAAACCCTAAACCCTTAACCCTTAAACTCTAAACCCTTAAACCCTCTACCCTCTATGTTTAACCCTCTACTGGCCCATATCTCTCTCCCACTCCCTCCCTCTTTCCCTCTCTCCTCATCCGTAATTCCATAAGTCCTCCACCCCACCCCTTAACCCTTTAAACCTTAAATCCCAACACCATCTATCTCTCCTTCACCCCTAGCTCTCTCCCCCACCTCTTCAATGCTAAAAACCTAAACCCTTAACCCCTTAAAATCT
Organism: Sequoia sempervirens; assembly: GCA_007258455.2. Lineage (NCBI taxonomy): Eukaryota > Viridiplantae > Streptophyta > Pinopsida > Cupressales > Cupressaceae > Sequoia > Sequoia sempervirens. The sequence continues at coordinate 12,841 of VDFB02182304.1, forward strand.
AAAACCCTTAAAACCCTCTCTACCCTCTTAATGCTTTAACCCTCTACCCTCTATCTCTCTCTCCCACTCCCTCCCTCTCTCTCTCTCCTCAAGACTCTCCCTCCTACTCCCTCTCCCTCTCTCTCAGTTCTCTCTCTCACTCACTCCCTCTATCTCTCTCCCCTCTACCTTTAACCCTAAACCCTAAACCCTTAACCCTTAAACTCTAAACCCTTAAACCCTCTACCCTCTATGCTTAAACCTCTACCCTCTATCTCTCTCCCACTCCCTCCCTCCCTCCATATCTCTCTCAAGTCTCACCCTCCTACCCCCTCTCCCTCTCTCAAGTCTCTCTCTCTCTCTCTCTCTCACTCTTATCTCCCTCCCCTCTACCCTCTATCTCTCTCCCACTCCCTCCGTTTCTCTCTCACTGAATCCCTCTATCTCTCTCCCATCTACTTGTTGGTTGTTTTTACTGTAACTAGGTTGGTCTTCTAATTTACCTATGGAATTTCCAATTCCAATCAAGGGAAGCTCAAAGGACCTGGACCAATTGATGAGGATTTTAAAGACCTCCTACACTTTGGGCTCTCTAAGACCCAGGAGGTTGATCCCTTAATGCATTTACAACCTCTATAGCATTATCGTAAACAACATTAACAACAAAAAATAATCTCATTTAATAGCTCAACATAATACCATAATATTGAATAGAATTGGCTGTTCATCAGTAATATCAACTATTTGGAGCATGAGATAACTACAACACATTCCATAGTGTAAAATAGTCATTGATTTGCAATTTGTAGCAAGCACTAGGTTAGGACAAACAAAATACTGAACCATACAAATTAGTACAACTTACATCAGTGCCATATATTCATTGAGGGAGTCAAATTCATAAACATCTAAGGGTTTATGATAGATTTAACACATTACATATAAGATCCTTGAGAACTTCCTCCAAGATATGACAGATCTTCTAGAACTGCCAGTTCATGGATAGTTCTTGAAGTTATACTTCACTTGAAGTATTCTTTTCCATGAATTTATTTAGTAGTTTAGGTTTGTATATTTTGTATATATTTTGTACATAGTTGGGGTTGTTTTGTCTAAACAGTCCCTTTTTGTTCGTCTCTGCATCTTGGTCTGCTCTACCTGAGATTCTGGATGATCACTTCATTCCAGTGGAATGAACGTCCCCAACTTGATCCACTGATGGAACTTAAATATTTTTCTCCTTGTTTTTCACTCATGCCTTGCCTTATGTCTCTGGTCTTTCATGGTGTTCGAGTTTTCTAAGGGTTGGGGTTTTAGCTTTGTCTTCATGTAAAACCCTAATGCTTATTTCACACTTTGGCTGGGTTCTATTTCACTGTTACTTTTGATGGGGTTTTAAAACAACTTATGTTATATTAGTTTGTCTAGGCCGAGTCCCTTTGATTTTAATACTTTATTTCCTTCGTAGGGTTTTATTTCCTAAGTCTCGGTTGGCCCCTTGTTTCATCTTTTAAAAAACAACTTATGTCGTTGTTTACCGTTGGCTTAGTAATGTCCCCTCATCCTTTTTAATGAATGTTTTATTTTGCAGAAGGGATCGAATTCATGCTATCATTGATCAAATTTCCTTTAGATATCAACGGTTGCCCACCATTGTGTGATTAGAAGCTGCAAGATTTTTACCGATTGCAATATCGCGGGCGGTCGCCACGTGTCCTTCTAGGGGATGAAATTGTGCGACCGCTGATTAACTACTATTTGATCCCATGATGGCCCCACCATAGTGCTTTGGTCGATCATGATATCATGAGTGGTCGC
>VDFB02182305.1:0-25069 GCA_007258455.2 Sequoia sempervirens
TGATAATGTTGATGATTCTTAGGTGTTAGATTCAGGAGCTTCATTTCATGCTACACCCCATAGAAGTTATTTTCTTGATTATGTCCAAGGGTATTTTGGGCTGGTTTATTTGGGAGATAACAAACCCTGTCAGATTGTTGGAAAGGGAAGAATCAAGATTAAGTTACAGAATGGGAATCATTGGCTACTACATGAGGTAAGGCATGTTTCAAAGTTAAGCAGAAATTTAATTTCAATAGGGCAACTAGATGATGAAGGTTGTGTTGTTACATTTAGTGATAAAAGTTGGAAGGTCACAAAGGGTGCCTTAGTGGTAGCAAAAGGTGTGAAAGTAGGCACCTTATATCTTTATGCACCAGTCATCTTGACACTTCTACTTTAGTATTTACGGAAAAGGGTCAATGTTCAGAAACAGTTGCTGTAGTTAAGTAGGTAGAAGATCATACAGTTGCTATGGACTCTGAATCAGCACTGTGGCATAATAGACTTGGGCATATGAGTGCAAAAGGTATGAAATTACTTCATTCAAATAATGTTTTACCAGGTCTAAAATGTGTTAATATGGATTTCTGTGAAAGTTGTGTGTATGGAAAATAAAAGAGAGTAAGTTTTCTCAAGGATGGGAAGCAAAGAAAGATGAGAAATTGGAGCTTGTGCATACAGATGTATGGGGACCAGCTTAGGTATCTTCTCTCGGTGGCTCTTGTATTATGTTACATTCATTGATGATGCAACTAGGAAGGTATGGATTTATTTCCTTGAAGTAGAAATATGATGTATTTGAAACTTTTTAAAAAATGGAGAAACTTGGTTGAGAATGGGAGCGGGTAAAAGATAAAATGTCTCGAATCGATGTTGGTGAAATACGATGCAAGAAGTTTGAAGGTATTGTTCCTCTAATGGTATTAGGTAGGTGAAAAGCAGTTCAGGACTCCATAGGAAAATGGAGTGGTGAGCACATGAATAGAACAATAATGGGCGTGCCGCGAACTATGAGATTGCATGTTGGAGTTGCCTTTAGAAATGTGGGTAGGAAGACTATACAGCTTGCTATTTATTTAATTAATAGGGGTCCCTCTAATCCTTTGGGTTGTGGTATTCCAAAGGAAGCATGTAAAGGTAAGAAGGTGAGTTATTCTTTTCTCAAAACCTTCAATTGTGAAGCATTTGCACATGTAGATTCTAAAAATAGAACCAAGCTTGATGCAAAATCAAAGAAATATGTATTTGTTGGATATGGCATTGATGAATTTGGTTATAGGCTTTGGGATTTTGAAAATCAGAAAATTGTGAGAAGCAGGGATGTCATATTCAATGAGAAAGTGTTGTACAAAGATCTGTTGCTTCAGCATGAGAAGAAAAGAAAATGATTGTAGCAGTGTTGGATGATATTCACAACAATGATGTTCCAGTGGTTTCTCATCAAGGCAGCAACAACAACAAATACCACAAACTCTACATTAGACAATCTTGAGGATAAGTAGCAGACCTCCGAGCGATTCTACCCCTCTTTGTATACTATTTTGTTAAGCGTGCAGTGAACCAAAATATTATGATGAAACTATCTGGTGGATACCAAGGTTCAGTGGGAGCATGGAATGGAAAAAGAAATGGACTCCTTGCTGAAAAAACAGACTTGGGAATTATGCAAGTTACCTGTAGGTAAAAAGGCTTTACCAAACAAATGGTTTATAGGCTGAAAGAGGAGGATGGAGGTAAGAAAAGATTTAAAGCCAGATTAGTTGTAAAAGGATTTTCACAGAAAAAGGGTATTGATTTTGATGAGATTTTTTCTCCAGTTGTTAAAATGACTTCTATTAGTATTGTTTTAAGTATTGTGGCTGCTGAAGATTTGCATTTAGAACAGCTTGATGTTAAAATAGCCTTTCTCCATGGTGATTTGGAAGAGGAAATATATATGGAATAGCCACAAGGATTTGAGGTCAAAGGTAAGGAGAAACTAGTGTGCAGATTGAAGAAAAGTTTATATGGCTTGAAGCAAGCACCTCGACAATGGTACTTGAAATTTGATAGTTTTATGGCTGAGCAAGGCTACAGCAAGTGTAATTCTAACCATTGTGTTTATTTTAAGAGGTTGGATAATAACAACTACATTATTTTATATTTATATGTTGATGACATGCTTGTAGCTGGGTCTAACATGGATCACATAAGTGAGTTAAAATAATAGTTAGCAAAATATTTTGCTATGAAGGATTTGGGGGCAGCAAAACAAATCCTTGGTATGAAAATTTGTAGAGATAGGCAAAATAGAAAATTGTTTTTTATCTCAGGCTAATTATGTTGAAAAGGTGTTGCAAAGATTTCATATGGAGAATGCAAAAGTTGTCAGCACACCTTTGCCTAGTCATGTTAAATTGACTAAGGATATGTGTCCAAAGACACAAGAGGAGGAAGAAAAAATGTCCAAGGTACCATATGCTTCAGCTGTAGGCAATTTAATGTATGCCATGGTATGTACTAGACCAGATATTGCACATGTCGTAGGAGTTGTTAGCAGGTATTTGAGTCATCTTGGAGTTGAGCATTGGAATGCGGTAAAATGGATTCCCAGGTATTTGAGAGGTACATCCAATAAATGTTTATGTTTTGGGGGCTCTAATACTGATTTAAAAGGCTATGTTGACTCAGATTTGGTAGGGGATATAGATACCAGGTGGAGTACAACAGGTTATGTATTCACAGTTGGTGGGACAGCAGTGAGTTGGATTTCTCGATTGCAAAAGGTGGTTGCTTTATCCACCACAAAGGTAGAGTATGTTGTTGCAACATAGGCGGCAAAGGAGATGATATGGATGCAACTTTTCATGGATGAGTTGGGAAAACAACAGGATGGAAATTACTTATTTACAGACAATCAGAGTGCTATACATCTTGCAAAGAATTATTCCTTGCATTCTAAAACAAAACACATACAATTGAGATATCATTTCATTCGGTCGGTATTGGAGGATGGACAGGTCAAGTTGGACAAGATACATACAGATGTCAATCCAGTGGATATGTTTACAAAGGTGGTGCCAAGGGAGAAGTTGAGCTCCTCTTTAGCTTCAGTTAGCCTTCAAGGTTGAATTTAAGAATAAAGAGCAGCAGGGTCCAAGGTACTTATTTCCAGTGGGAGCTGTAATTGCAACAATGTCATCCAAGATCAGTCTCCAAGTGGGAGATTGTGATGGTGTGGAGCCTGATCAGTCTCCAAGTGGGAGATTGTTGGTGTGTGGTGACTGATCATGCTATACTGTATAGCCCATGGTATACTGTACACCTCGGCATGTATCCTTGCTTCTAAGAAAAATCAATGAAAAAAGAAAAATTCGATTTTGTAGAACCCAAAATCTGGAAGCTTCTAAGCTTGTTAAAAAGGGGTTCGGTTGGGTATTACAGTATGATGAAAAACGTGATTATTCACAAGATTGTAATAGGGTTTTTACTGGATAATAAAAGTATTGGATGGTTGTGGTTTGGTGGATGTAGCCCAGATTGGGTGAACCACGTTAAATTATTTGTGTTATGATTTATTCTGTGTATGTTTTAGTTTCTCTATTTATTAATTAAAATCTGTATTTAATTGTTAGATCTACCATTTCTAACCCTAACACATAGATCCATTCTCATTAATTTTCTCATCACTTAACTGCTTTGATGCTTTATCAATGTTCCTCAGTAAAACCACTTGCCACTCAAGTTTTTCTATACTCTGTTCTTTTACCTTAAGTTGGCTTTTAACTTCTTCCTCAATCTTTCTAGATTCTTCAACTTGTAGCTTAGCTTCCACAAGATTTGAGCTTATTTTTTCTATAATAAATTTTTCTTGTTGAAGTTGTCTTTTTAAATTTCGGTTTTCTCTTCTAAGTTGCTTGATTGTATCTAAAGCACACAAGAGTTCACCTTCCAAAACAACCTCGCTTTCTTGTTCATCATATTCTTGTTCAAAATTCACTTCACCCAAAAATTGATATACTTCTACACTAGTTTCTTGACCATTTGAATGTTCATTAATAATTTCTTTATATTCAATTAGATTCTTTTCAAAACTATGAAGGTTTACACCTTCTTCACTTTCAGATGTTGCACAACTTATTTTAGTACCCAAAGATATCTCCTCTTGCAATTCACCATTTTGATTCATTTCAATCAACTTGCCCCAAATTTCCTTTGCACTACTGTAATGAATAACTTTTGCAATGAATTTATTTGGCAGGCTATTAAAAATAGCATTTATAGCTCTGACATTGAATTCAAGAGCTTTCTTCTCCTCAGGTGTGGAAGGAGATTTTGTAGATGTAGTGCAACCTCTTTCTACTGCTACCCACACATCAAACCCTGAAGAAGATAAGTAATTTTCCATCCTATATTTCCACAAAATAAAATGTGTACCTTCAAACTGAGGTGTTCTAGATCTAGGGTATTCTATCATTTCAGAGTTACTATTTATGATCTCTTCTTCATTACTCCTCATATTAAGTTTAGGTAGAGCTTGAAGATTAGTATTTTGCTGTGAACTTCATTTTCCCTTATTCCTTCTATTTTTTGCCATATTAACCAGAACACTCCAAAAACCAGAATCAATCCTAGGTGGATTAGACCTATATGAGGACCGTATGATTTGATACCACTTGTTGGAGTATGGATAGACACTAAGAGGGGGGGTGAATTAGTGTCTGATAGATAGACCAAAAATTCAAACCTTTTAAACTTCAACAAAAACTTTTAGTTTAGATATCCTTTCAACAAAGCAGAGTAATTACTTTGAAAGCATTCATGAAAGAGGTAAACAAAAATATGATAGCATTGACTCAGTTCTTTTAGATAACTTATTCCAATATAACTTATGTGATATATATTTCACTTGAAAAAGATGTGACTGGCATTGTTTAACAATTAGAGCATGATGACAAAACATGAGCTTTTAAACTAGTTTGTAACATATGACTGTGAAAATACTTGTAACAACAGGCTTCATTAACATTTCTTAAATAAGAACTAATAATAGACATTAATGCATCTGATAACTTATGAAAATAAGATATATACATGAAAGACAATCACACAAAGACTCATCATATAACACATTATATGTCCTGAGTGGAAAACCCTCTTGGGGAATAAAAATGACTTAAAAATTATATCACTTTATTCAGATAAACTCTACAAAGTTCAGGAACACCAAATCCATACAATTCAAAAGCACCAAATCCAAAAATTTATAGGAGCACCAACTCCAAAGTTACAAGAGCACCAACTCCACAAAATCCAATGTATATAATCAAACAGTGTTCTATCAATACCCTAGTAATGCAAATTAGCATTCCTAGTGCCTTAATAGAAGACTGTGAAAAATGATTTTCAATAAGCACATAGGATAATGTTATATAATATTGATAACATCTCCAATTGATACATCAACTGATATTATTGTAACAGATTACAAAATAGTTCTCAATGTAAACACTGTTACAAAATCACTTTTCAAGATTTTCAAGACTGAACATTATATCAATACATCTCAAAAAAATTCTCACAAAATGTATGTCTATTGTCTTCCTCTTCAAGCCACTGTCACTAACAAAATGTTGTCATTTTATAATCACTAAATGTAGTTTCAACAACTGTAAACCAACTCTGGTTAGGGTTAAATGGAAAAACCCTAAATAATCCTTACAAATATCATCACAGTTAACAAAGTTAACAAATTATTTTAGTTATAGCCCAAGCCTTAAAAAAAACATTAACTATCTTTACTCATTTTCTTCGGGAAACAATTTTCAACAAAAATAATACCTGTTTTTGATGAAAAACCAAACTAAAAGACAAGTCTCAAAACCTGATAACCATCTAGCTAAGTGAAACCAACTGCCATTGTCGTTTCCTTTTCCAAATACCCTCACACAATTTCTCAAGCTCAAAACATTCCATATGTCGGCTAAGCTCATATAGTGAGCTAGCTTTCAAATCTAGAGTATGTCAGCTAAAGAAATCAAAGAATTTGCAGACCATAGAAAACCACAATGGCTAGGGTTACAAACCCTAATCAAGCATAATGAAATGGTTTTTACAAACAACATAATCATCTCAAACTAAACTCAATAGTAATTGATAATCTTTTGGAGTCTATCAGTTTCAAGGTTAACAATCATTGATAAACATTTGAAATCCAGTATATTATATAAAGAATATCCTTTGCTAAAAATTTTGACATCAATCAAAACAAAATGATAGTATTAATAATGTCAATCACCTTCCATGGTCAAGTGACTTTTTGTGAAAGCCATTTCCTTTGTTAACCATAATTTTCATGTCAATTAATAGTAAAAAAAAAAAATGTTGATTACCTTGCGCATGTTAAATATGCCAAATGACATGACCTTCAAAGCTTCTAGAATTTAGATCATAGCGAATAATGATGCCACCAATGGAGTTCTATTCCCATTAACATTGTTGACACATATATGTCAAGCACATATAAATAATTGCATCAAGAGCCCATAAATAAGTGACACAAAAATATGTCAAGCATTGGCCAACCTATTTTGAATGTTGTTCCTTGAGTATATCAAGGTGAAACAAAGAATGTTGAATTATAAACAACCATTCAATATACCAACCACTATTTTTTGATATCACCATATTCATATTGTGACGTCAATGATCAGGTCAAAACTTCATGAATGCCTTAAAAAAATACAATAGTGCAATAGCTTAAGATTGAAAATGCACTAATATATCATTTAAAGTCAACCTGAATATACATGTGGCAATCATTGTGACATGTAGTCTTTGAGGAAGCAAACCGCTAAAACAAAAGTAATAAATAGTGTCAGCCTCAACAAATGTATATATATCAAAGATCTTAATCAAAGACCCGCAACAGTAATATGTCATTGCAAATCATATATCAACCAATATGAGAACACATCCTGTTAATATCCATCAAGCATATCATCGCATATAGCCTTATATCAGCGAACCACTTTTGACATCAAGGGCAAACCAAAAAAAAATTGAGAGCCAACAAATGCTACATCCATAACATAAAAATTCAAACACAAATTCTGTATTATTTACATAATACATAAATTACATAATTACTTGGCTTTTGCTTTTGCTTAAATTACATGGTTACAAATTCAAGAAGAAATATGCAGTCATAGCTCTAGGGTTTGGGTTTTCATTAAAAACCGCATGTATCATTCAAGGAATTTTTGTCATTTTCTACCAAATTTGGGGATCTCCAAACATATCTCTGTTGACAAACCTGGGAAGATGAAAAAAAAACATTATTAAATTTCTTGGCAGATAAATAAGATCTTATTGGACGATTTAATTTTATTTTTTCAAAAAATATCATTTGACAAAGCAGTTCTACATTCTAAGAACTAGACATATACAATAAATTGTTTGAATCTATACCTAAAAGCAAAAAACAATCTTACACTGCAAAAGGATATAAGTCATAGTGAAGAAAGATTAAAATCTGGCTTTTGCGTCTCTTGAGGTGTTATTGTCCACTAGCCCAAAAGGGCTTTCTAGTCTACATCACATCACCCACAAAAGAGCCCAACATCAACAATTAAAAGAAAATATAAATATTAAAATTAACCCACACCCACACAAGAAACCAAAATGAACTCCATAAAAACCGTTATTAAGCAAAATTTAAAATTTCTTGTTATACAAAAACCTAAAGAACTAATAACAAAATTAATTAATCTATAGCATTCATGTAACACTCAAATTCAACAAGTAATTAAAAGTGGCAGAAAAACTACCTATAAAAACTGTGAAAATTTTGTTTTTTGTCTACTGTTCCTAAAAATCTGCCCATATCACTTAAAAATTTTAAACCAATAAAATTGATGATAAATAATTTTCAAAAAGATTAAAATTAAAAAAATTGCATCTCTACTTTACAAAAGATAAATATGAAAAAAATAATGATTTGTAAACAAATTTACATAAAAAAAAATTGCACATTTGATTAGCTACACCTGAGAAACTAAAAATCAAATAATGTTTATTATATTAGTATTTTTACCATAAAGATTTTACTCATTAAGTATAATGTGAAAATTATTTGATAGTTAATAAAGAATAAAATTAATTAAATATAATAAAATATTAAATATATTATTTAGATTTGGGGTTAGTGAGCATGTTAAAATAGTTAAATTAGCATGATATTATATATCAATAATATGCATTTAAAGTAATGTAAAATGAATGAGATTCAAAATGTAGGTTATGTATTTTTTCTATTATAAAATTGAAAATTAGTTTCTAAAAATTAATAAATAATGTAATTCACTTTTAAATGTTCCATATTCATTAAACATCTAATTTTTATGAAAAAAAAAATGAATTAGAAATAAATTAAGATTTTAAAAAAATTATATAAAAAAATCTTTTGAGAATATCTTATTTTTCAACAAAGCAATTAACTAATAAAACATGAAAATAATCCTTTAAATTAAGTTGGTGTGTAAGACTCAATAAATTGTGTAGATAATACAATTAGATTTTAATCTCACTCTAGGAAATATGATTTATGTGTGCAATCATTTGATTATTTTCAAAGAAAATGCTTTCATGATCTTTAGACTTTTCTAAATCAAAATGTTTTTGTAATTCTTATTTCTTTCATTTACACTTATTTGTTGAAAGAAAAACTTGGATATTTTTCAAAAACCTTGTTTACTTATTGTAATCATGAAATTTGCATACCCATACCAACTCTCATTTAGTTTTGGGTCCATTCTAATGAAATGAATTAATATAATTACATATTGATAAATGGTGCAATATTGAGTAAAGTTGGGTTATTTGGTTGATTGCTTAAGCTTGACCCTAAAAGTTTGATAGCCTCCTCAGAATTTTTCAATACTACCTATTTTTTATGATCAATGTAGAGTAGAGTTTTAGGTGGCAAGTCTGCAAAAGTTCATAGTGTATAGATCTATACCTGTCATGATGTTGAACAGTAATTTTATATGCATAAAATTAATCTACCAAAATTTGAAAGTAATGTGATTCATTTTTATTTTTTTATTATATGTGCAATATAAATTTTAAAAATTATAATTCGCAATTAATTCAAAAATTATAATCAAAATAATAATAAATATTTAAAAATTATCAAAAATTATTAAATTAATTATTTTTTAATAAGAAATGAGTCATGGTCCACCCAATGATAGATGAGGAGCATATACAACTTGTTCATCTCCTTTAAGGAAAAGACAATTATCTTTTATCCCATAGTTGAGAATTTATTTATAATGTTATATTTGAGTCACTTTAAAAATTGAGATGAAGTATCTCTTTTATGACCTCATCAACTAGAGTTCATTAATTTAAGATTTTCTTAATTAAAAATTTAATATTTTGTTAGTTAATAATATGAAATTATTTATTGGGCGGGGGCCCTAGCTCGGTTGGCTAAGTGATTCTGTAGCGGCTCTGCTGGTCACGAGTTCTAGTCTCCCCCCGTCCTGTAGTACCGGAGGCGCGCCAGCGCCGCCGGTCACGTTAAAAAGTTTACCAGGCGCACTGCAGTTTATAGGGGGTCATGCTACCCGATTCCTGCAGTCTAAAAAATAAAAAATAAATTAAAAAAAATAAAAAATATGAAATTATTTATTATTGTATATAAGATAATAGTAATTAAGATTTGAATTTATAATTATTCTATTTATTATATAATTTTTTAAATTATTTATTTGAAGTCATATTTTAAAAATAAGATTTATTTTTCTATAAATTATTAAATAATTTAGTTAATAATAATGAGTTTGGCTTTTTTTAGTTAACTAGTTATTAATAATTTAGTTTTCAACCAATCAAAAATAATGTTTAAACAAAAATTAAAATAAAATTTAATTTTGTAAAGTCAACTTGTAAAATATTTAACTTTATAAATTATATATATATATATAGTATATATGATTGGTTAAAATAGTTTTGTGTGTTATTGGCGGATAAAGCAAATTAAACATTTTTTTAAAGAATATTTTTAATATTTTATGGTATAATTTGATTAATAAGATTTTTTATCATGTATATTTTTATATTAATTTATATTAATATATATAGTTTCTTCAACAAAATTATAATCTATAATATATAGGTATATAAGATAATATACTATTTATATCTTATATTATTATAGGTAATAATTTGTAGATAAATAATTTAACCTATATTATGTAGGTAATATATTTATATATAATATAATATAAGTTATTTTATTATGTAGGTTTCATATATATTAATAAACTATCTTAATTGACTACTATGTTTAATTATAATATTAATATTATTATATTATTACTATTGATATAATTAATATAATAGTAAATCACTATATTAATAATTATAACAATATTTTAAAATATATTAATATTATAATATCACCTATTTACTTAGTTTATATAATATAATTTATAAATTATTAATATTAAATTAGGATATAATATATTTATTATATTAATAGTATATTTAACTTCAACTATAATATGAAGATTTCACTATCAAATTCAAAATCAACTAGAATCAATCAAAGAATTATTTTTAATAATAAATTATTTGATTATTTAATGTATAGCAAATATGTATTCTAAAGAACAAACTCAACTTCAACTTTATTATTCATAGCTATGTCTAGTACAAATAATTCATAGACTACTCCCTTTTCTCAATGAATGGGTTCATTATATAAATATTCAAATGTATTCAACTTTAATTTTTTGAAAAAATAACACCAAACAATAAACATTTATTCTAAATTTTCTTTTAAGAAAATATTTAACATCAAATAGGATATTTACATTACATAACCAAAACATATAAAAAAAACCCATGCTATTAATCAAACAAAACACAATACAAAAGTCAAAACTAAAATACAACAATTTAAAAATTACATTTAATTTTATTGACATTAATTAACACGAATTGCAATGATCATTATGTGTTTCTTGCAATCAGGGCATTATGTGAGACAGTTCATAAGCCCAACAAAGCTGGAGGAGTCTAACACTCATCCCCAGAACTATTAAACACAAGCCTGTATAAAAAGACATTACTAACATACTTTTCTAGTGTAGCTTATTTTTTAAAGCTTTTACATAAAACATTACTAATGACTGGGGTCTAGTCTCCTACCTATAAGGAAACTCATCAGTTTATCCCTCACAGATATACACCAGCTGGAATTCTTCTATCACTTCCTGATTTCTTGGGCATCGCTCATGATCAAGAGGAACATTGTTATAGACACTAGAGTTGCAATAATACAAGCTGCCCATTTAAAGCGACATATGAGAACAGTAGTATGTTGCTCTCCAGATAGCATAGCCATGATAAGGAAAACCTCTAAGGTAATACAAGTCTGAACACACTCATGCACAATGAACTCCATGGCTGAATATAACACATTAGGAGAAATTTACATAAAAATGGGCCTTCTAAGGATGACATCATCAACTTTTTGAGTTATCAAAAATCAATTAAAAGATGACATCCAAAATAAAAATAAAATTATTTATTTTATAAAATAAAACTTTCTAAAATCCTATGAATTAGCTCATGATGGTTAATTTAACTCTACATATCCTATTCTATCTCATTCATCTTTCTAAATATAAAATATTTTTTTTGTTTTTTAGATTTATATTCTTAAGTTCTATTATAGAAAGTATTATGTTTTTTAAAAAATATTTTCATTCTTAAACCAAAAAAATATATAAAAAGCATTTCAAAAATATTTTAACAAAAGATTTGTTAAATATTTTTAAAAAATTGGAATAGAAATTAATTTGTAATGGAATTCATTTATCTTCTTATTTTATAAGAATTATTTTTTGTAAAACAAATTGATCCATTTTCATTTTTTTAGTTGAAGCATCCATAAAAGTCAACTTAAAGAGGCATATCAAAATTGAGGGTGATTAATTACGAGCATAAAAAATTGAAAAATATATGTTTTGCTCAATTTCATTAAAAAAATCAAAATATGTTTATTTGCAATTTCATTAAACAAAAAAATAAACCTAAATAAAACTTAAGAAATAAAAATAAAACCAAAAATAAATTTGAAAAACAAAATAAAAATCAAAGAAATTAAAGAAAAGTTGGAGAAAATCACCAAAAATATCAAAAAAAAAATAATAGAAGAAAAAAAAAGTGGGAAAATCAAATAAACTATGGAAAAGAGATATCCCTTACTACTTTAGATATATATTTTAAATATAAATATACTAGCATATAAATTTTTATATAAAATAAAATATTAAGTATAAAATAAAATATCTAAAGTTACTTTTACTTTATTATTTTTTAAATAAAAACAAATAATCAAGAAAAGAAAGTGAACTTGAGTTTTTTAATAAATTATAATAGAAATATTTGTTACCACTTTTTTAAAAAATGAACTTGAGTTTAAGATTTTTTAAATAAAAAATAAAATAAAATAAATCAAGAAAAAAAAAATCTAAAATGAAAAGTGAACTTGAGTTTGTCAAAAAAAATATATGTTACCACTTTTTAAAAAATAATGGACTTGAATTTTTTAAAGAATTATAATAGAAACATGTGTCCCCATTTAACTCATATAGAACTTAAGTAATTTTATATTTTTATATTTAAATAATTTGTATTATTTGAGATAAAAAAAAAATTCTAGAGTTTCTTAGGAGGCCCATTTTTATGTAAATTTTCCCTAATGAGTGTTCATGCTTGGTGCTTTGCTTCCTTTGGGTTTTAGTAAAGAAAAGCGGTGACAGTCATTACAAGCTTACTAGTGGAGGAAAGATAAGGTTCATGCTTCAAATAATATAACACATTAGGACCGGTCTCCATCGCATTTGTAGGAAGGAAACTAGGGTTTCTCAGGAAAGTAGGGTTTACGATAGATAGAACATTACTATTATCTCAATGTGCATTGAATTAAATGTTACCAGTGGAGGAAAGATAAGGTTCATGCTTCAAAGAATACAACACATTAGGAGCGACATCCATCGCGTTTGTAGGGAGTGAAGTAGGGTTTGTGATAGACATAATATTTACTATTATCTCAATGTGAATTGAATTAAATATTACTAGTCATGAATGCACCACTTCCCTACATGTTATAAGAGCTTAAGTCCTTAATAAAAAACTTCCGAATACATTATAAAAATTCATCATTATTATTGTCTACTTCTTTAGTATTCAAGAGAATACCTAATTTTATCAAAATAAAATTATTTTTTGAAAAAAATTAATAATAATTTGTTATTATTGTGTTTGCAATTAGAGAATTTGTTAGACAGTTCATAAGCCCAACAGAGCTGAGGGAGTCTAACACTCATTCCCAGAACTATTAAAGACAAACCTGTATAAAGAGACATTACTAACATACTTTTCCAGTGCAACTTATTTTTTAAAGCTTTTACATAAAACATTACTAATGACTGGGGCTCTCGTCTCCTATCTATAAGGAAACTCATCAGTTTATCCCTCATAGATATACACCAGCTGAAATTCTTCTAGCGCTTCCTGATTTCCAAGGCATTGCTCACGATCAAGAGGAACATTGTCATGGACACCAGGGTTGTGATAATACAAGCCGCCCATTTAAAGTGACATATGAGAGTAGTATGCCTCTCTCTAGATAGCATAGTTGTGATAAGGGAAAACCTCTAAGGTAATGCAAGTCTAACCACACTCATGCATAGTGAACTCTAGGGCTGAATTTGATAGGGCTTCCAAGGCAAGCCTCAACTTTTATGGAGGTGTCTGATAGGTATCAATCGATTATTCTTTCCAAATGGAGGAGTACAACATTATAGTTGATGTGAAATGTTGCCAACAGAACAGGGGTGACAGAACATTAAGATAAATTTACATAAAAAATGGGCCTCCTAAGGATGACATCATCAAATTTTTGAGTTATCAAAAATCAATTAAAAGATGACATCATCCAAAATAAAAATAAAATTATTTATTTTATAAAATAAAACTTTCTAAAATCCTATGAATTAAATCATGATGGTTAATTTAACTCTACATATCCTATTTTATCTCATCCATCTTTCTAAATATAAAATATTTTTTTATTTTTTAGATTTATATTCTTAAGTTCTATTATAGAAATTATTATGTTTTTTTTTTTAAATTTCATTCTTAAAACAAAAAAATATATAACAAATATTTCACAAATGTTTTAACAATTTTTTTTTTAATAATTATAAAAATTTGGAATAAAATTAATTTGTAATAAAATTCATCTTTGCTTCTTATTTTATAAAATTACTTTTATGAAACAAATTCAGTCCATTTTTTATTTTCTTTTGTTTTTGTAGGTTCAAGCATCATAAAAATTGGCTTAAAAGGAGCATATCAAAGTGAGGTGATTAGTTCTTTGTTTTTCTAGCACAAACACTAAAAAATATGTTTGTTGCAATTTCATTAAAAAAAAATGAAATATGTTTGTTGCAATCTCACTAAGCAAAAATGAAATAAAAAATAAAATTTAAGAAATTAAAAAAAAACTAAAAAAAAAATTGAAAACAAAAACAAAACCCAAAAAAATTTGGAAACAATTTTTGGAGAAATATCAAAAAAATATCAAAGAAAAAATTAAAATGATGGAAGAAAAAAAAAGTGAGAAAATCAAATAAACTATTGAAAAGAGATATCCCTTAACTACTTTAGATATATATTTTAAATATAAATATACTAGTATATAAATTTTATATACAATAAATATTATATATAAAATAAAATATCTAAAGTTATTTTTACTTTTACTTGAGTTTTTTAATAAATTATAATAGAAATATATGTTACGACTTTTAAAAAAAATTAACTTGAGTTTAAGATTTTTTAAATAAAACATAAAAAATAAGAAAAGAAATAATCTAAAATGAAAAGTGAACTTGAGTTTGTCAATAAAAATATATGTTCACACTTTTTTAAAAATACTGGACTTGAATTTTTTAAGGAAATATAATAGAAACATGTGTCCCCACTTAACTCATATAGTTAAGTAATTTATATTTTTATATTTAAATAATTTGTATTATTTGAGATAATTTTTGCTTTTTTAGAGTTTGGAGGCCTATTTTTTTATGTAAATTTCTTTTAATGAGCGTACATGTTTGGTGCTTTGCCTCCTTCAGGTTTCAGTACAAAAAAGGGCGACAACCATTACAAGCTTACAAAAAGATAAGGTTCATGCTTCAAAGAATATAACACTTTAGGACCGACATCCATCGTGTTTGCAGGGAGGAAAGTAGGGTTTACGATCATAGACAGAAGATTACTATTATCTCAATGTGCATTGGATTAAATATTACTAGTGGAGGAAAGATAAGGTTCACGGTTCAAAGAATATAACACATTAGGACCCACATCCATCACGTTTGCAAGGAGTGAAGTAGGGTTTGCGATAGACATAATATTTACTATTATCTCAATGTGCATTGAATTAAATATTACTAGTCGTGAATGCACCACTTCCCTACATGTTATAAGAGCTTAAGTCCTTAATAAAAAACTTCTGAATACATTATAAAAATTCATCATTATTATTGTCTACTTCTTTAGTATTCAAGAGAATACCTAATTTTATCAAAATAAAATTATTTTTTGAAAAAAATTAATAATAATTTTTTATTATTGTGTTTGCAATTAGGGAATTTTGTCAAACAGTTCATAAGCCCAACAGAGCTGAGGGAGTCTAACACTCATCCCCAGAACTATTAAAGACAAACCTGTATAAAGAGACATTACTAACATACTTTTTCAGTGCAACTTATTTTTTAAAGCTTTTACATAAAACATTACTAATGACTGGGGCTCTGGTCTCCTATCTATAAGGAAACTCATCAGTTTATCCTTCACAGATATACACCAGCTGAAATTCTTCTAGCGCTTCCTGATTTCCAGGGCGTTGCTCACGATCAAGAGGAACATTGTCATGGACACCAGGGTTGTGATAATACAAGCTGCCCATTTAAAGTGACATATGAGAGCAGTAGTATGCTGCTTTCTAGATAGCATAGTTGTGATAAGGAAAACCTCTAAGGTAATGCAAGTCTAAACACACACAACATAGTGAACTCTAGGGCTGAATTTGATCGGGCTTGCAAGGCAAGCCTCAATTTTTATGGAGGTGTCTGATAGGTACCAGTCGATTATTCTTTCCAAATGGAGGAGTGCGACATTATAGTTGATGTGAGATGTTGCCAACAGAACAGGGGTAATAGAACATTTAAATAAATTTAAATAAAAAGTGGGCCTCTTAAGGATGGAATCATCAAATTTTTGAGTTATCAAAAATCAATTAAAAGATGACATCATCCAAAATAAAAATAAAATTATTTATTTTATAAAATAAAACTTTATAAAATCCTATGAATTAAATCATTTATGGTTTATTTAACTCTACATATCCTATTTTATCTCATCCATCTTTTTAAATATTAATTTTTTTTATTTTTTTTTTATATTTATATTCTTAAGTTCTATTATAGAAATTATTATGTTTTTAAAAAAAATATTTTCATTCTTAAAACAAAAAAATATATTAAAAACATTTCACAAATATTTTAACAAAACTTTTTTTAAAAATATTATAAAAATTTGGAATAAAATTCATCTTTGCTTCTTATTTTATAAAAATTATTTTATGAAACAAATCTCACCATTTATTTTCTTTTGAGCCTTTTGTAGGTCTCAAGCATCATAAAATCATTTAAAAGGATCAAAAAGAGGTTAGTTCTCCCAAAGACAAATATTAAAAATGAGAAAATGAGCAATTTCATTTAAAAAATTGAATATGTTTGTTAATCCTACCAAGAAATTGAAAAAAAAAAAAACTTTAGAAATTAAAATCCAAAGCATAAAAAAAACAAAACCAAAAATAAATTAAAACCATTGAATATAAAAGTCGAGAAAGTAACCTGCTGATGAACTAAAAACGAATTTAAAAAATAAAAAAATAAAAATCAATTGAAAATAAAAAAAATAAAACCAAAAGAAACTGAAAACAAATTGGAAACAATTTTTTTTGGAGAAAATCACCAAAAATATCAAACAAAAAAAACAATTAAAAATGATGGAAGAATAAGAAAAGTGAGAAAATCAAATAAACTATTGAAAAGAGATATCCCTTGACTACTTTAGATATATATTTTAAATATAAATATACTAGTATATAAATTTTATATAAAATAAATATTAGATATAAAATAAAATATCTAAAGTTATTTTTACTTTTACTTGATTTTTTTAATAAATTATAATAGAAATATATGTTACCACTTTTTAAAAAAATGAAGTTGAGTTTAAGATTTTTTAAATAAAACATAAAAAATAAGAAAAGAAATAATTTAAAATGAAAAGTGAACTTGAGTTTGTCAATAAAAATATATGTTAACACTTTTTAAAAAATACTGGACTTGAGTTTTTTAAGGAATTATAATAGAAACATGTGTCCCCACTTAACTCATATAGTTAAGTAATTTTATATTTTTATATTTAAATAATTTGTATTATTTGAGATAATTTTTGCTTTTTTAGAGTTTGGAGGCCTATTTTTTTATGTAAATTTTCTTTAATGAGCATTCATGTTTGGTGCTTTGCCTCCTTCAGGTTTTAGTACAAAAAAGGGCGACAATTGTTACAAGCTTATAGAAAGATAAGGTTCATGCTTCAAAGAATATAACACTTTAGGACCGACATCCATCGTGTTTGCAGGGAGGAAAGTAGGGTTTGCGAGGAAAGTAGGGTTTACGATCATAGACAGAACATTACTATTATCTCAATGTGCATTGGATTAAATATTACTAGTGTCTAGGAAAGATAAGATTCATGGTTCAAAGAATATAACACATTAGGACCGACATCCATCGTGTTTGCAAGGAGTGAAGTAGGGTTTGTGATAGACATAATATTTACTATTATCTCAATGTGCATTGAATTAAATATTACTAGTCGTGAATGCACCAGTTCCCTACATGTTATAAAAGCTTAAATCCTTAATAAAAAACTCCTGAATACATTATAAAAATTCATCATTATTATTATCTACTTCTTTAGTATTCAAGAGAATACCTAATTTTATCAAAATAAAATTATTTTTTGAAAAAAATTAATAATAATTTGTTATTATTGTGTTTGCAATTAGGGAATTTTGTCAGATAGTTCATAAGCCTGACAGAGTTGAGGGAGTTTAACACTCATCCCCAGAACTATTAAAGACAAACCTGTATAAAGAGACATTACTAACATACTTTTCCAGTGCAACTTATTTTTTAAAGCTTTTACATAAAACATTACTAATGACTGGGGCTCTCGTCTCCTATCTATAAGGAAACTCATCAGTTTATCCCTAACAGATATACACTAGTTAAAATTCTTCTAGCGCTTCCTGATTTCTAGGGCATTGCTCACGATCAAGAGGAACATTGTCATGGACACCAAGGTTGTGATAATACAAGCCACCCATTTAAAGTGACATATGAGAGTAGTAGTATGCCACTCTTTAGATAACATAGTTGTGATAAGGGAAAACCTCTAAGGTAATGCAAGTCTAAACACACTCACGCATAGTGAACTCTAGGGCTGAATTTGATCGGGCTTGCAAGGCAAGCCTCAACTTTTATGGAGGTGTCTGATAGGTACCAGTCGATTATTCTTTCCAAATGGAGGAGTGAGACATTATAGTTGATGTGAAATGTTGCCAACAGAACAGGGGTGACAGAACATTAAGATAAATTTACATAAAAAATGGGCCTCCTAAGGATGGCATCATCAAATTTTTGAGTTATCAAAAATCAATTAAAAGATGACATCATCCAAAATAAAAATAAAATTATTTATTTTATAAAATAAAAATTTCTAAAATCCTATGAATTAAATCATGATGGTTAATTTAACTCTACATATCCTATTTTATCTCATCCATCTTTCTAAATATTATTTTATTTTATTTTTGTTTTTTAGATTTATATTCTTAAGTTCTATTATAGAAATTATTATGTTTTTTATATATAAAATATTTCACAAATATTTTAACAAAACTTTTTTTTAAAATATTATAAAAATTTAGAATAAAATTCATCTTTGCTTCTTATTTTATAAAATTATTTTTATGAAACAAATTCAATCCATTTTTTATTTTCTTTTGGATTTGTAGGTTCAAGCATCATAAAAATTGGCTTAAAAGGAGCATATCAAAGTGAGGTGATCAGTTCTTTGTTTTTCTAGCACAAACACTAAAAAATATGTTTGTTGCAATTTCATTAAAAAAAATTGAAATATGTTTGTTGCAATCTCACTAAGCAAAAAGGAAATAAAAAATAAAACTTAAGAAATAAAAGAAAAAAACCAAAAGAAATTTGAAAAACAAAAACAAAAATCAAAAAAAAAAGAAATTAAAACTATTGAAGAGTAAACTAGAAAACTTCACATGAACCAAAACTAAATTTAAAAATCAAAAAATCAAAAATCAAAAAAAAAGAAATTGGAAACAAATTGGAAACAAATTTTTTTAGAGAAAATCACCAAAAATATCAAAGAAAAAAAAAATTAAAAATGATGGAAGAAAAAAAAAGTGAGAAAATCAAATAAACTATTGAAAAGAGATATTCCTTGACTACTTTAGATATATATTTTAAATATAAATATACTAGTATATAAATTTTACATAAAATAAATATTAGATATAAAATAAAATATCTAAAGTTATTTTTACTTTTACTTGAGTTTTTAATAAATTATAATAGTAATATATGTTACCACTTTTTAAAAACATGAACTTGAGTTTAAGATTTTTTAAATAAAACATAAAAAATAAGAAAAGAAATAATCTAAAATGAAAAGTGAACTTGAGTGTCAATGAAAATATATGTTAACACTTTTTAAAAAATACTGGACTTGAGTTTTTTAAGGAATTATAATAGAAACATGTGTCCCCACTTAACTCATATAGTTAAGTAATTTTATATTTTTATATTTAAATAATTTGTATTATTTGAGATAATTTTTGCTTTTTTAGAGTTTAGAGGCCTATTTTTTTATGTAAATTTTTTTTAATGAGCATTCATGTTTGGCGCTTTGCCTCCTTCAGGTTTCAGTACAGAAAAGGGTGACAACCATTACAAGCTTATAGAAAGATAAGGTTCATGCTTCAAAGAATATAACACTTTAGGACCGACATCCATCGTGTTTGCAGGGAGGAAAGTAGGGTTTACGATCATAGACAGAAGATTACTATTATCTCAATGTGCATTGGATTAAATATTACTAGTGGAGGAAAGATAAGGTTCACGGTTCAAAGAATATAACACATTAGGACCGACATCCATCGCATTTGCAAGGAGTGAAGTAGGGTTTACAATAGACATAATATTTACTATTATCTCAATGTGCATTGAATTAAATATTACTAGTCGTGAATGCACCACTTCCCTACATGTTATAAAATTTTAAGTCCTTAATAAAAAACTTCTAAATACATTATAAAAATTCATCATTATTATTGTCTACTTCTTTAGTATTCAAGAGAATACCTAATTTTATCAGTTTGTAAAATTATTTTCTAAATTTTTTTTTGAAAAAAATTAATAATAATTTGTTATTATTGTGTTTCCAATCAAGGCATCCGTCAGACAGTTCATAAGCTTGACAGAGCTGGGGAAGTCTAATACTCATCCCCAGAACTATTATTAAAGACAAACCTGTATAAAGAGAAATTACTAACATACTTTTCCAGTGTAGTTTATTTTTTAAAACTTTTACATAAAACATTACTAATGATTGGAGATTTGGTCTCCTACCTATAAGGAAACTCATCAATTTATCCCTCAGAGATATACACCAATTGAAATTCTTCTAACGTTTCCTGATTTCCTGGGTGTTGCTCACATTCAAGAGTAACATTGTTATAGACACCAGGGCCACGATAATACAAGCCACCCATTTAAAGCAGAATATGAGAGCAGTAGTATACCGCTCTCGAGATAGCATAGTCGTGATAAGGAAAACCTCTAAGGTAATGCAAGTCTAAACACACTCACGCACAATGAACACCATGGTTGAATTTGATATGGCTTGCAAGCCCAACCTTAGCTTTTATGAAGGTGTTTGATAGGTACTAGTCCATTATTCTTTCCAAACGAAGGAGTGCAGCATTATGGTTGATGTAAAAATTTTGCAACAAAACAAGGGCTACAAAACATTAAGGGAAATTTACATAAAAAATGAGCCTTCTAAAAATGACATCATCAGTTTTTTGAGTTATCAAAAATCAATTAAAAGATGACATCAATTGTTACTTTGACATCATCCAAAATAAAAATAAAATTATTTATTTTATTAAATAAAACTTTATATCATATGAATTAACTTATGATGGTTAATTTAACTCTACATATCATATTCTATCTCATTCATCTTTCTAAATATTAAATATTCTTTTTGTTTTTTATATTTATATTCTTAAATTCTATTATAGAAATTATTATTATTTTTTAAAATATTTTCATTCTTAAAACAAAAATATATATAAAATACCATTTCAAAAATATTTTAATAAAACTTTTGTTAAAAATATTTTAAAAATTTGGAATGAAATTAATTTGTAATAAAATTCATCTATGTTTCTTATTTTATAAAATTATTTTTATGAAACAAATTCAGCCCATTTTTTAATTTTCATTTGTTTTTGCAAGTTCAAGCATCATAAAAAATGGTTTAAATGGAGAATATCAAAGTCAGGTGATTAGTTCTTTGTTTTTCCAATACAAAAACTATAAAATATGTTTGTTGCAATTTAATTAAAAAAATGAAATATGTTTGTTGCAATTTCATTAAGCAAAAAGGAAATAAAAAATAAAACTTGAGAAATCAAAAAATAAAACCAAAAAATAATTGAAAACAAAAAATAAAACCAAAAAGAAATTAAAACCTGAAGAGAAAAAAGTTGAGAAAATCACATGAACCAAAAAAAAGAAATTAAAAAAATAAAACTAAAAAATCAATTAGAAAAATAAAAAATAAAACCAAAAAAGAAATTCAAAAATTGGAAACAATTGGAAGGAGAAAAAGTTGGAGAAAATCAAATATCAAACCAAAAAAAAAGAAAAAATTAAAAATTAAAAATGTTGGAAGAAAAAAAAGGTGAGAAAATCAAATAAACTATGGAAAAGAGATACCCCTTGACTTTAGATATATATTTTAAATATAAATATACTAGTATATAAATTTTATTTAAAATAAAATATTAAGTATCAGATAAAACATCTAAAGTTAATTTTATTTTACCATTTTTTAAATAAAAACAAATAATCAAGAAAAAGAAAGTGAACTTAAGTTTTTTAATAAATTATAATAGAAATATATGTTACCATTTTTAAAAAAAAATGAACTTGAGTTTAAGATTTTTTAAATAAAAAATAAAAAAATCTAAAATGAAAAGTGAACTTGAATTTGTCAATTAAAATATATGTTACCACTTTTTTTAAAAAATGGATTTGAGTTTTTTAAGGAATTATAAAAAAAACATGTGTCCCCACTTAACTTATATAGTTAAGTAATTTATATTTTTTATATTTAAATAATTTGTATTATTTGAAATTTGTTTTTTTTAGAATTCCTTACGAGGCCTATTTTTTTATGTAAATTTCCCTTAATGAGCATTCATTCTTGGTGCTTTGCCTCTTTTGGGTTTCAGTACAGAAAAGGGGCAACAACCGTTACAAGCTTACCAGTGGAGGAAAGATAAGGTTCATGCTTCAAAGAATATAACACATTGGGACTGACGTCCATCACATTTACAAGGAGGAAAGTAGGGTTTGCTAGGAAAGTAGGGTTTAGATAGACAAAACATTACTATTATCTCAATGTAGGTTCATGCTTCAAAGAATATAACACATTAGGACTGGTGTCCATCACATCTGTAGGGAGTGAAGTAGGGTTTGCCGAGAAAGTAGGGTTTGTGATAGACATAATATTTCCTATTATCTCAATGTGCATTGAATTAAATGTTACTAGCTGTGAATGCACCACTTACCCACATGTTATAAAAGTTTAAGTCCTTCCTAAAAAAATTCCCAATACATTATAAAAAGTCATCATTATTATTGTCTTCTTCTTTAGTATTCAAGAGAATACCTAATTTTATCAAAATAAAATTATTTTCTAATTTTTTTTTTGAAAAAAATTAATAATAATTTATTATTATTGTGTTTGCAATTAGGGAATTTTGTAAGATAGTTCATAAGCCCGACAGAGCTGAGGGAGTCTAACACTCATCCCCAGAACTATTAAAGACAAACCTGTATAAAGAGACATTACTAACATACTTTTCCAGTGCAACTTATTTTTTAAAGATTTTTCATAAAACATTACTAATGGTTGGGGCTCTAGTCTCCTATCTATAAGGAAACTCATCAATTTATCCCTTAGAGATATACACCAGCTAAAATTCTTATAGCACTTCCTGATTTTTGGGGCATCACTCACGATCAAGAGGAACATTGTTATGGACACCAGGGTCACGATAATACAAGCCGCCCATTTAAAGTGACATATGAGAGCATTAGTATGCCGCTCTCCATATAACATAGCCATGATAAGGAAAACCTCTAAGGTAATGCAAGTCTAAACACACTCACGCATAGTGAACTCTAGGGCTGAATTTGATCGGGCTTGCAAGCCAAACCTCAACTTTTATGGAGGTGTCTGATAGGTACAGTCCATTATTCTTTCCAAATAAAGGAGTGCGACATTATGGTTTATGTGAAATGCTTGCAACAAAATAGGGGTGACAAAACAATAGGAGAAATTTACATAAAAAATGGGCATCCTAAAAATGACATCATCAAATTTTTGAGTTATCAAAAATCAATTAAAAGATGACATCAACCATTACGGTGACATCATCCAAAAAAAAATTATTTATTTTATAAAATAAACTTTCTAAAATCCTATGAATTAACTTATGATGGTTAATTTAAGTGACATATACTATTCTATCTCATTCATCTTTCTAAATATAAAATATTCATTTTGTTTTTTATATTTATATTCTTAAATTCTATTATAGAAATTCTTATGTTTTTAAAAAAATATTTTCATTCTTAAAAATATATATATATAAAATATTTCAAAAATAATTTAACAAACTTTTGTTAAAAATATTTTTAAAATTTGGAATGAAATTAATATGTAATAAAATTCATCTATGCTTCCTATTTTATAAAATTATTTTTATGAAACAAATTCAGTCCATTTTATTTTTCATTTGTTTTTGCAGGTTCAAGCATCATAAAAATAGGCTTAAAAGGGAGCATATCAAAATGAGGTGATAATTTCTTTGTTTTTCTAGCACAAAAATTAAAAAATATGTTTGCTATAATTTTATTAAAAAAAATTGAAATATGTTTGTTGCAATTTCATTAAGCAAAAAGGAAATAAAAAATAAAACTTAAGAAATAAAAGAATAAAACCAAAAGCTGAAAAACAAAATAAAAACCAAAATAAATTAAAACCATTGAAGAACAAAGCTAAGAAAATTATATCAACCAAAAATTTGGAAAAATAAAAATAAAAATCAATGAGAAAAATAAAAATAAAAACCACAAAGGGAATTGGAAAGAGTGGAAACAATTGGAAGGGAGAGAGAAAGTTGGAGAGAAATCACCAAAATATCAAACCAAAAACAAAGGAAAAATTAAAAAATAAAAATAATGGAAGAAAAAAAAAGTGAAAATCAAAATAAAGCTATGGAAAGAAAGAGATATCTCTTGACTACTTTAGATATATTTTTTAAATATAAATATACTAGTATATAAATTTTATATAAAATCAAATATCTAAAGTTACTTTTACTTTACCATTTTTAAAATAAAAGTAAATAATCAAAAAAAAAAAGTGATGATGAGGGCATAGCCCGAGACTTAGAAAATAACCCACAAATAAGAGAATAATTTTATTATTCAGAAAATGGAGCTTCTTACATGCAAAGGATCTCAAATCCCAAGTTCTACAACACATGCAAGTT
>VDFB02182306.1:0-22100 GCA_007258455.2 Sequoia sempervirens
TGTAAAATAAAATTGTGATTGAAAATTGATTTTTAGTATTTAAAATAAATTATTTGCATGCAAATGGAAAATTGATTTTTAAATTTTAAATTTAATAAAGTTGAAATAGCATGCAAAATTAAAATGCCAAAATTGCCGAGAAGTGGAGAAGATATTTTCTCAACAACTTCTTGACATGTGTGTGAGTGCCATAATTGCAAAAGGTTGTTGAAAAATTTCACGGAGGTTATTGAGGATCTGGGATTTTGCACGGGATTTTCAATTGCCTCGGGAAAATTTTTTGAGTACTGGAAAAATTTCATTACTGTAAAAAAAATTATATTCTTAGGAATTTGTATTTCCTCTGAGGTTGTATATTTGTGGAAGATTTCTTGTCTGGAAGATTTGTTTGGTTGGATATTTTATGGATCTCGGGATTTTCTTGGAGAAGTTCTTGGGATTTTCTTTCTACAGAGGTTACACTCCAACAGTTAGATCTTCAAACACAGGGAATTAGGTATTTCTCTTGTTTTTATTTGATTTCTTGTGTAAAAACTTTCTGTTAGCTATTTGAGTTTCAAGAATTCAAGATTTGGGAAAATATTGAAGGAAAATTTTAAAGAAACAGTTTAAAATCTTGTTCTTAGTTATTTTGAGAAAAGAAATTTCTGGAAAAATCATGCTGAAAAAGAATTGTTTTTATTTGGAAACCTATGTTATTATTATGTATTACATGTTCTGAAAATCAATATTATCAGAAAGAAAATATTCCTTCCATTTCCTGTGTATAGATACAGTGATATTTGTTATTGTATATATATATATATACACATAAATATATTATATATATATATATATATATATATATATATATATATATATATATTTATGCATATATATATATATATATACATATATAAATTAGTGAATTATTTTATTGATTGTTAAAAAAACCCGTACGGAAGTCGTAACAAATTCCGTCATTAAAGAGAATTGGAAATTCGCAGGTCAGAATTTGTATATTTACCAGAGTTTTTAATTGTTAAACTTTATTTTATTTACTGTGGAAATATTGTAATAAGGGAGGCGTGGGGTTTGCCCACAGCCGTCCCATATGGGGGCGACGGCTGTGAGGTAGCCGACGCTGCCCTTACAGGCAGCGGCGGCTGTCTCACCGCCGCCTTCCCATATGGGGTAGGCTGTGGACACAGCCACCAATGTGTGGTATGTTTGTTTTAAAACCCTTCCCAAGTCACGAGTAACGTGGGGGTTTTCCCCAAATTAAAATGCATATGAACTTTGTTTAAATGGAAATTTCAATTCGATTTTATTAAATGCGTTTTGTTTTAATTGATATTAATTCTATTTTTAATAATATATATATATTTGTATTATATATATATACGTATATATATATATATATAATTATATATATATATATTTATTTGAATGTTTGTAAATTTAGTGGGAATAAATGAGTTTAAATTGTATATATATGTTATTACTTTTTAAATTATAATGTTTTCTAAAAGTAGCAAATAATATAGAGTGAAATTGTGAAATTCGGCAAGATAGATTAAAGGAAATAGTTATTTTCTTGATTATTAAAAGATCTTTAATTAAGGCAATTTGTAAATATGTTTGTTTCTAAACTGATACACATGGATTTAGTATATCCAAATGATAGATGTATATTTCCATTTGCTTAAAATCATTTTATTCCTTTTTTGTTTGGGCAAATCGGGAAAAGTTTCAAAATAATCAAGTCTTCCAGATCAACTGGTAAATTGGGAATTGTGTTTGTTAAGTTTAAATTTCTTGTGTAGTCTAGGGATGTGTACATGGCTTTTTCTTGGTGTTTAACACCTGTGTTATGATCATTGATTGTTGTATGTTTGATCATGTTTGGTCTTTTTAGAGATTTTGGTTATATGTACACTTTGTATACCCTAGAAGGAAAAACATAGATTCCCGTGTTATGTTTAGGGGAGTGGCTAATTGTAAGGGCCGACACACAAAGTGGTGTCAGGGTAACTTACAATTAGTTAACTAAGTCAGTGATAATTAAATGACATTGTAGATTAGAATTAAAAACTTTTAACAAGATGTGCATGCCTCACTTATGACTCTTGAGCTACTATAGTCATGAGTATAAGATGAGAAGGCCTGGAATGGCAAATCGGTGTCTCATTTCCTTAAGAGGCATTCGATTCCGCAACAGTATGTAATAGGGGCCGGGTTTCGTAAGAGGTTACCAGGGTAACCCAAGGATTGGGGGCCGGAACCTAGGAAGAAACACCAGGGTAACCTTTGCATCGTTGTGATGACACTTCTCCTAAAGTAACAGTTAACCTTGAGTTTGTGTTTCAAATCAATTGTCAAAATCTGGAAGCAATGTAATCAATAATTTGTATGTACTAGTGTCTACGGTTAGTAGATTTGGTCTAGGTAGCCTTATTACTATCTCCTAGCATGGGGGGTGGACCTACGGGTACCACATGGTTGGGTGGAACATGCAGCTTACTCCGTTGGGTCCCCAGTATTGATCATGGCATCTAGAGCTTCATGGATGGAGAGCTCGCACTTGGATCTTATGTTATTTCAACATTGTATATTGTAAACATGTATTTGAAAACATCCCTCAATTTTATAAGAGGTGATCAATGTAATTGTAAATGTATTTGTTATTTGAACTACCTCATCAGTTGGATGAGTAATGTAATATCATATCAATGCAATGTATGGAAAACATGGTTGTACTTAATTATATCTTGAATGGAAAATTTATTATTATGCAATGTTTACTTTATGTTATGATTTATTGTGTGTAATGCGAAATACTTAAGTCGCTTATGGAATACTCAAAGTAGTGTAACGTTGTTTAACCTAAGAATGTATGCAATTAATTAACTTTTAATTAAACTTTAAAAAAAAATTATTACACCTTTATAACACATTTGCAACATTCTTAGGTTATTAAGACGGGGCATTACATATTGGTATCAGAGCCAGGTTACAAACACTGGACGCTCTGGGTAATCTAGAGCCCATTAGGTTGACCTAGTACGTAGTGTCGCAACTGATAACCTTGGTTGAATAGTATCTAAGACTTGTAATTGTTATGTGTAGGAAACATGCCTAGGCGAGGAGGAAGAGGTCATGGTAGAGGTAGAGGTGGAGGTCGTGGGCCAATCCCTCAGGTTACTCCCCCTCCTAGTCCTCATCACAGTGATCAGGTGGAACAGTTGGATCAGAGGAGTGAGGGACATAATTCTGAGTAGTCAGGAGTAGAGGGTTCTCAGATACGACATTTATTAGAGGAGGTCCTAGCTCGTCTTGGACCTAGACAGGTAGATGAGCAGGAGGTTGTAAGAGAGAGAGATAGATCTCCTAGGAGAGTAGAGGACACATCACATCAGGATGCTATTATTGCTGGTCACATGAGGGATTTACTGAGAGCACGTCCTCCTACCTTTGATGGTTCAGGAGGAGGATTAGAGGCAGAGACTTGGCTACTACATTTGGGTAGATGCTTTGCCATGCACCCTTACGGTAGCAATACCCGTGCCAGATGCGCTATTATGCACTTGAGAGGATTCGCCTCTACATGGTGGCGCCTTGAGGAGCAGAAGCTCCATATAGATATTGGTTCTGTGTCTTGGGAGATGTTTCTCGAGAGGTTCAGAGCTCGGTTCCTGTCGGAACACTGGAGGCAGCGTAGGGCTGATGAGTTTCATGATCTATGCCAGTTAGCTCTTTCTGTAGAGCAATACGAATGTAGGTTCTACAAACTCAAGCAATATGCTGGTATTGGTGACGATGAACCTATGTTAGTACAACACTTTATCAAGGGTCTGAATGCCCGCATCAGTGGTGGTGTCTGAGTCTTTGAGCCAAAGACTATGGAAGTCGCGGTGGAGAAGGCTCGTATAGTTGAGGAGAACCTTATTATGGCCTTAGGTGGGCACACAGGAGTGCAGATTGGGAGTGCTCCTGCAACAGGTTTTAGTCCACGGGGTGGACAGGCACAGACAAGTGGTTCCTCTAGGAACCAACAGACACCCAAAAAGGGTGGGTAGCAACAGCAGCAAACAAATCAAAAGAATATTAGCCCACAACCACAGCAAGGTAATAGCCCTCAGAGTGTACAGTCTACCGTCAGTAGGGGTAGTTTTCAGCAATCCAATGCACCTTCGGGTGCCAGAGGATTCGGCAGAGGCACAGGTTGTTATTCTTCTGGACAGCAGGGACACATAGCTAGGCAGTGTCCGATGAGAGGTTCTACTGGTTATGGGCCTCGACCTACAGTTTCAGAGCCTACGGTGGGAGATGCAGGCAGGTCACATAGGGTATTTACTGTGGTGGGTAACCACCAGGATGAGCACCAAGGTGCAGTTGGAGAGGTTCCTGATGGAGGACCGGCATCATTCTTTAGGAACCGTGCACGTCCTTCTACATCGGGAGTTGATCCTCAGGGGTCAAGACGTTAACTGAGTACTGGTTCAGAGGGATCTTCGTGGCTAGTCTTTCATTTCTTGGAAGGACCTATTTTAGATATGTATGTGTTATTTGTTTGCTACTAGCAGGCTTCCAGGAGTAAGCCTGATCCTAGGGGGGGAGGATGTAGTACCCCTCTGTTTATGCTTATGTTTTCTGTTGATACTTTCTCATACTGTTAGACCTATGTTGATTTGTTGGATACTTTGATCACTGGTTTTGAGCGATGGTGGATTATTCTGTGACATGATGTTACTTGTTTGATGATTATTGTTTTCAAACATGATATGATTTAGTGTAGATGTTTATTTTCAGTGTTTATGGATATGCACATGCTTATGATGGACTAACAACATTTATTTCGTCAGTTTGATGTGAGTGTATTGGTGTGGAGAACAGAATCATATCACTCGCTTGCGAGTGCCCTACGATATCTGTGATTTTCTCCGCACGGTGTGTCTGTTTAATGCTTTATATATATATATACATGTATGCACGTTATTTGTTTGGTTGCAGGATTTGTAGGTACATGACACCGACTCCACCTATGTAATCAGGTCTGAGCGTGTCAAGACTCAACGGAAATGTTGAACGAGAGATAGTAGTTAGGTTTATCCTAGTCCAGTCTTTAACCTTAGTCTTAGTACATTGTCAGTTTTCAGTTTTGAGTTATAGGTTGTATTGTATTTTCTGTTGGTTAAATCGTTTTTTTTGAAAGGTAAATATTAGTTAATTTTTTTTAATGTTTGTTATTGTGCTTTATTTATTGTTATTTAATTAATATTTAAATATGATTGAAATTTATTTATTTAATAATTTAATATATTAGTTCGTTTATTTGGTTAAATAGTTGGTCTTTAAAAGGATTTAACTATTTTAATTAATTAAATAAATAAATTAAATTAAATTATTAAGAGCATAAATTATATTGTATTTAAATGAATTAGAAAATTAGAAAATAAAAATAAAATAAAAATGCATGTAAAATAAAATTGTGATTGAAAATTGATTTTTAGTATTTAAAATAAAATAAATAAATTATTTGCATGCAAATGGAAAATTGATTTTTAAATTTTAAATTTAATAAAGTTGAAATAGCATGCAAAATTAAAATGGCAAAATTGCCGAGAAGTGGAGAAGATATTTTCTCAACAACTTCTTGACATGTGTGTGAGTGCCATAATTGTAAAAGGTTGTTGAAAAATTTCACGGAGGTTATTGAGGATCTGGGATTTTGTACGGGGTTATTCAATTGCCTCGGGGAAAATTTTCGGAGTACTGGCAAAAAAATTTTACTGTAAAAAAATTTATATTCTTAGGAATTTGTATTTCCTCTGAGGTTGTATATTTGTGGAAGATTTCTTGTCTGGAAGATTTGTTTGGTTGGATATTTTGTGGATCTCAGGATTTTCTTGGAGAAGTTCTTGGGATTTGCTTTCTACAGAGGTTACACTCCAACAGCTAGATCTTCAAACACAGGGAATTAGGTATTTCTCTTGTTTTTATTTGATTTCTTGTGTAAAAACTTTCTGTTAGCTATTTGAGTTTCAAGAATTCAAGATTTGGGAAAATATTGAAGGAAATTTTTAAAGAAACAGTTTAAAATCTTGTTCTTAGTTATTTTGAGAAAAGAAATTTCTGGAAAAATCATGCTGAAAAAGAATTGTTTTTATTTGGAAACCTCTGTTATTATTATGTATTTCATGTTCTGAAAATCAATATTATCAGAAAGAAAATATTCCTTCCATTTCCTGTGTACAGATATAGTGATATTTGTTATTGTATATATATATATACACATAAATATATATATATTATATATATATATATATTTATGCATATATATATATATATACATATATAAATTAGTGAATTATTTTATTGATTGTTAAGAAAACCCGTACGGAAGTCGTAACAAATTCCGTCATTAAAAAGAATTGGAAATTCGCAGGTCGGAATTTGTATATTTACCAGAGTTTTTAATTGTTAAACTTTATTTTATTTACTGTGGAAATATTGTAATAAGGGAGGCGTGGGGTTTGCCCACAGCCATCCCATATGGAGGCGACGGCTGTGAGGCAGCCGACGCTGCCCTTATAGGCAGCGGCGACTGTCTCACCGCCGCCTCCCCATACGGGGTAGGCTGTGGACACAGCCACCACTGTGTGGTATGTTTGTTTTAAAACCCTTCCCAAGTCGCGAGTAACGTAGGGGTTTTCCCCAAATTAAAATGCATATGAACTTTGTTTAAATGG
Source organism: Sequoia sempervirens (assembly GCA_007258455.2). Lineage (NCBI taxonomy): Eukaryota > Viridiplantae > Streptophyta > Pinopsida > Cupressales > Cupressaceae > Sequoia > Sequoia sempervirens. Next base: position 6,732 of record VDFB02182306.1, read on the forward strand.
AAATTTCAATTCGATTATATTAAATGCGTTTTGTTTTAATTGATATTAATTCTATTTTTAATAATATATATATATATATATATATATTTGTATTATATATATATATATATATATTTGTATTATATATATATATATATATTTGTATTATATATATATAATTATATATATATATATATATATATATATATATATTTATTTATTTGAATGTTTGTAAATTTAGTGGGAATAAATGAGTTTAAATTGTATATATATGTTATTTCTTTTTAAATTATAATGTTTTCTAAAAGTAGCAAATAATATAGAGTGAAATTGTGAAATTCAGCAAGATAGATTAAAGGAAATAGTTATTTTCTTGATTATTAAAAGATCTTTAATTAAGGCAATTTGTAAATATGTTTGTTTCTAAACTGATACACATGGATTTAGTATATCCAAATGATAGATGTATATTTCCATTTGCTTAAAATCATTTTATTCCTTTTGTGTTTGGGCAAATCGGGAAAAGTTTCAAAATAATCAAGTCTTCCAGATCAACTGGTAAATTGGGAATTGTGTTTGTTAAGTTTAAATTTCTTGTGTAGTCTAGGGATGTGTACATGGCTTTTGCTTGGTGTTTAACACCTGTGTTATGATCATTGATTGTTGTATGTTTGATCATGTTTGGTCTTTTTAGAGATTTTGGTTATATGTACACTTTGTATACCCTAGAAGGAAAAACATAGATTCCCGTGTTATGTTTAGGGGAGTGGCTAATTGTAAGGGCCGACACACAAAGTGGTGTCAGGGTAACTTACAATTAGTTAACTAAGTCAGTGATAATTAAATGACATTGTAGATTAGAATTAAAAAATTTTAACAAGATGTGCATGCCTCACTTATGACTCTTGAGCTACTATAGTCATGAGTATAAGATGAGAAGGCCTGGAATGGCAAATCGGTGTCTCGTTTCCTTAAGAGGCATTCGATTCCGCAACAGTATGTAATAGGGGCCGGGTTTCATAAGAGGTTACCAAGGTAACCCAAGGATTGGGGGCCGGAACCTAGGAAGAAACACCAGGGTAACCTTTGCATTGTTGTGATGACACTCCTCCTAAAGTAACAGTTAACCTTGAGTTTGTGTTTCAAATCAATTGTCAAAATCTGGAAGCAATGTAACCAATAGTTTGTATGTACTAGTGTCTAGGGTTAGTAGATTTGGTCTAGGTAGCCTTATTACTATCTCCTAGCAGGGGGGGTGGACCTACTGGTACCACATGGTTGGGTGGAACGTGCAGCTTACTCCGTTGGGTCCCCAGTATTGATCATGGCATCTAGAGCTTCATGGATGGAGAGCTTGCACTTGGATCTTATGTTATTTCAACATTGTATATTGTAAACATGTATTTGAAAACATCCCTCAATTTTATAAGAGGTGATCAATGTAATTGTAAATGTATTTGTTATTTGAACTACCTCATCAGTTGGATGAGTAATGTAATATCATATCAATGCAATGTATGGAAAACATGGTTGTACTTAATTATATCTTGAATGGAAAATTTATTATTATGCAATGTTTACTTTATGTTATGATTTATTGTGTGCAATGCGAAATACTTAAGTCGCTTATGGAATACTCAAAGTAGTGTAACGTCATTTAACCTAAGAATGTATGCAATTAATTAACTTATAATTAAACTTTAAAAAAAAATTATTACACCTTTATAACACATTTGCAACATTCTTAGGTTATTAAGACGGGGCATGACACTAAACACTGCAAGTATCTAAAAAATTTGGTTCAAGACCTCATTGATTTAGGCCATTTGTCCATTGTGGGTATTAATGACCAAGGCAATAAGTTCATTGCACCCCCTAACCAGAATTTACAAATTTTCACTAATCCTATGCCCAAATGCACTACTTCATTTGTCAAGCCTAGAAAACCTTCAAAAATTGATGTAATGACTATTGGTACAAACCATGGAAAACATGATATACTTCCACCTGTTATTGAAGATGGTCCTATGGATCACATTATGACTACAACAGGAACTATCCCTCGTAAGGGCCAAACCACTAAATCTCTTGATATCACTTTTTTCTGCTAAAGACATACTACCAAAGTTTCCTAATAGTCCTTCTACATAGCTGGAAGAATCTATGATAAGCCCACTAATGGGATACTAATAGATCCCACTTGTGGTGAGAATGTGATCATAGAGGAGTTTCTAATATTACATGAGCTATATCAAGATGATTATAATAAATCGACTGCATGGATTAAGACATACTATGGTTTTGCATGCCCTACAATTGGATTGATCGTACTTCCCTTATAGATAGGACCTAAAACTTTGGATGTAACATTTTCAATTATTCCACAATCTGATCAATTTCATTTGCGGCTAGGCCACCCTTGGCTTTTCTCAATGAAAGCAGTCCCATCGATTGTTCACAAGTGTTTGAAGTTTCCACATGACAATGAAATATATATCATACATCGTGGCCATTTTTATCCCTTTTCCTCTAAACATAACTTTTCATTGGAAGCCTTTTGGTATGAACCTATGGAACTTATCACTCCTGGTAAGGACTTCTTTTTCATAGCATATCAAAAGTTTAAATCCAAGAGGATAGCTCAATTGTCTCTTCGTGGTACGTCCCAATCCACTTCTACACCTCATATCATAGATGAGACCATGCTCTAACCTAATTCTAACCATGAAAAATCCTTACCCACTCCATCACAATCTGATCCTTCACCTTCTTTTTCTAAGAGACCAAGAGATGTTGAAAGTAATCCCATCCTATAGCCATGCATTATACAAGTATATAAAGCCAGGGATAAATTGATTGATTTGTCTCCTTTTGAAAAAAAGGAGCCGATAGTTTATTAATCCACTCTTACATCTAAAAAAATTCAAAATAGAATTAAAATAAATTAGGGTGCTAGAGAGCATTATCGTCATCATCATTTTCTCCCTCAAAAAATGCAAAATGAAAACAATAAAGAAAACCAACCTCCACCTTTGACAAGAAATATTCTTGATAATCCTATTGATACACCACAAGATAGTTCATCACCACCCTAACAACAAATTTAACCTATACAAAAACCTCCCATGTTGATACATCCTTCCTTGGAGATCACTCTTTGCCCTCTCGTCGTAATTAATTTGGATGAAGATGATGAAGAGGAGAATTCTAAAATAGATGAAGATGTGCATAATAATTTGAATTCTTTATTCTCATATTCTATGAGCTTAGATGATAAATCTCTTATACCAAGTGCACAACTTGGTTATTATTCTAGTCTAGCACTTGTAATTCCTCCATTGGATAGTCAACCACCCTCACCATACGATGATCATGATTGGGAGGAAAATGACCTATTAGATGGTTTATTTTCATGTGCCTCACTAGCCTTTTTACATCTTTCTTTATTTTCCTTTTATGTGTGTATCATGTTCCCCCATAAAGTGTGTTTGATGTTCTCTCTCTCTTTGTGACCTTCCTCTATTTGTACCTCTATTCTTCTATGCCATACACCACTTTTCTTCTTGTTCACTTTTCACTTTTTCTCTTTTTGTTTTTTGCTCTCCTTTTGGGGATGATGCAAAGCATAGAGATGGCCTATGTCTCTTCCATGTTGACCTAAAATGTCCTTGTATTTTTAATTTTTTTTTTGTGTTCTCCTTTTAGGGATGACACAAAGCATTGAGACACCCTATGTCTCTTCCATGTTGACACAAAGGGTCCCTTTTCCTTTTTCTTTCTCTTTTCTTGGTTTTTTCTTTTTGGGGATGATGCAAGGCATTGAGACCAAAATGTCTCCTTCATGTTGACCCAAAATATTTTTTCATTTTCTTTAATTTTTTTTCTTTTCACTTTTGTTTTCCTCTTGGAGACAATACAAGGCATTGAGACTGCAATGTCTCTTCCATGTTGACCCAAAACAGATCTTTATTTTTCCTTTTTTCTTTTCTCTCTATGTGTCAGTCTTCCAGTTCTATGTGCTTTGGGGAATGATGATAGTTTTGAGCTTTTTCATAAATACATTGCAGCAATAAACATACTGACCCCAAATCCATAGATCCCTTATGTATTTGGTGTGCTTTATTTTCTAGGGGTGAACTCCCTTTCTTTGTTTTTCTTTTTTTCCTAAACAAGACGAAACTTAACTTAAAAACATATGACTTGGCATAGGGCTTTCCAAGTTGGCTCTCATGTCTTGTTTTCCTATTCACATTCTCTTTCCTTTTCTACTTTAAAGTCATTGCTCACAAAATGGTGTGTAGCAATTCCCTAAAATTGGGAGGCATACATTACCATAATTCATTTGCATTCTTGGTTCTTAGTGTAGTGTTGTCATTTATATGATCAATGTGTTTGTCTCTTTGTGGATGACATTGGGTGTGATGTCCTTCATAAGTGTGATCTATCTTAGCATATTACATTCCTCTTGGTGGCTTGATGCAACACACTACATCCCCTAAGTTGTCAATATACTATTCTTTTATTGGTCCTCTCTTGGAGACATTACACATAATGTTCCCTAAGTGACTGACCTTACATTAACTTAACAAGACTCCTTTGAACATCTTTTACATTACATTTTTATGTTAAATTTTTATATTTTACATTTTTGCATTTTTACATTTTTTGCATTTTTGCCACCTTGCATAACGCAACTTGCATGATTGTGGTACCCCCTTGCTTTTGTTCATGAATATTCCTTTTTCCTTTTGGTGCCTTGTTAAATTTATCACAAGGTATAACTTTGACATGGTTGAGTGGGAAGCCCACCTAGCAACATGACTTTTCCCCATAGCCACCCTTGTGTTTGTGAGTGCATACCAACTAGCGTATGTATCTTATGTTTTTGGGCTTTCTCACCCCATAGACAGTTAGAAGTTTTGTGGCCCTAGAGTGAGTGCATTGGTCCTTCTCACCCAATGGATCATCACGTGTTCTATCATCCCAGAGTGAGTAAACATTCTCTTTTAGCCTAGATCTAATCCACAACTAGTTGGACTAACGATCGAAGCTTCATTTGATTCTCAACACTTGTGTGTTCTTTTGTTCTTATGCTTAGTTTACCATGGGATCTTCATCCTAGGGGCTTCATCATCCCTCTTGATCATTGTCATTCCATCTTCCTAACATAGGTACATTTGAACCCTCCTCTCAATGATCATGGCTACTTTAGTGTGAGTTTGAAGTAGGTTCATCCTCTCCCTAAAGTAGGGGCTAAATATGCCATAGAAAAATGGCCCCTTGTCATTTTCATGGCCTTTTAGTTCTTGTTTCATGGTGTTCGGTCTATTTTTCTCTAATTTTATGATGTAACATGGATTGAACATGCATATTTAGGTACTAAAATTCAAATAATTACATCTTGTGAAGGTTTTGTGAAGTGTTGTGAAACATTTCTACATTCTTCTAGAATCTATTTGTTACAATTCACCTAAAAATCATCTTTTTACACATCAACAAGTCCTATTTTGAAGTGTTGTAAAGTCTTGTAACAAGATTTCACACTTTTCTAGGCACAACTTTACTATGTATCCCTTTCTTATGACTTATTTGACCCCTTTATAACCTCATATGCTTTAATTAAGTGTATTTTTGAATGTAAGCGTGATAAACAACATTAAATACATCTTAATTCCCGACACCTATTTTCAAGTCCTAGGTGGGACCCATTCACCATGGGTGGAGAATGAGTCCCTCTTGGCTCCAAATTCAAAATATTTTTAATTTTCCTTTTGGTTTTTTATTCAAAAACACTTGATGTTGGCCTATGATGAGGTATGAATGGTTACTAAGGCACAAGATTGTATAAATAAATGATTTTCACCTCATTTTACATCCTCCTAATCTCTCATACAATATCCTTCAATGTTCAAGCAATTTCAAGAATTCAAGCATCTTACAACATTTCATCAAGCATTATTCAAGCCCTTTGTAGCATCCATTGACATTACTTTAGATTTGCATCGTGAAGTATTTGGTAAGTTGATAAGCATTTGTATGTTCTTAGTTTATCATTATCTTGCATTTCATTATTTTATTAAGGGTTTGATTACCAAAAGTGGGGTTTGACCAAGGAAAACCCCTATTTGCTAACCCTCAACTATTTTTCCCCTTTCGCATGTGTATTTGTAGACTTTTGTGTGTAGATTTATCAATTATTTAGGTGTTGAAAAGTGGAGAACAAGTTAACTAGGTGCTTCAAGTCAACTTATTCATATTTCAATCTTGATGAAGGTTTTTTGTCCATTTCTTGCAGAATTGACTTTGACAACCTGACAAGCAGACATTTCTAGATCTGGTGTTGCAGAGTTGTCTCCTATTCTCTAGAATTTTGGGAGAGGCCTGATTTTCCACTAGTGGTGAATGAGTACCACCTTAGGACTAAAAATCTGAATTTTGTCATATTTTGGATCCTGATAGTCAAAAACAAATTCTTGACACTTTTTCACTAAGAGGACTAATTTTCCACCTTGTGTGAATGACTCCCACTATAAAATTTTAATAATATCATTCAGTATTCACAACATTCCAAATTCATCCAATAAGCCCAGTTGCACTCTATTTCATCCTATTTCTTTATGTTATGCATTATTTGTTCATTTAGTTCATTGTTTGCATATCATAGTGTGTTTTCAAACATAGCATAAATCTTAGCTTCACATTCATATTCAATCATTTAAATCATTTGCTTGAATTTAGAATACTTCATTTAGCTTAGAAAACATCATACATAACATAATTTGAATGAACCCTTAGTTTTTTTGGGCTCTATATCTCTCCTTTTAGGTGAAAAACCCTAGAAGACCTAGAGAAGTCTATAAAATCCCCAAAATTCTATGATTTAGGACCTAATGACAACCTATCACTTTTGGTTCCATTGTTAGGGAAACCTTTTTTCTCTAGTGTTAGTAAGAGATACCATGAATACCTCTTTTAGGAACAAAAATAGTCCTTTGGATTGTTTTTCTGCATGGTCAAGAAACGAGGCCCCCACAAAAGATTCATACCAAAACCCCCCCCAACTGACGTACCAACCACAAGTAGGGATTAAGAAGTATTAGATCAAGAGCTCATGCTAAAGAATTGATCGAGCAGGATCAACCTGAGACCTTCCTATGTACTCCAGAAAGAGAACACAATTATAGAGGATTGTATTCTTTTGCAAACTCTAGAGCCTTGCCCAAGTGAGTGAATTTTTTGAAGAGGACTGCATCCCCTTCAACATCATGGGTGACCATATAAATGTTACTAACTCTCCACCACTACGTACGTTCACTTATCCTATTGCTCTTGATGTAGATGACAACATGACCATGAAAAATATCTCACTAGGCTTCTTGCCAACCTTCCAAGCTTTATCTTCTGAAGACCCTAACCAATTTCTATTTGAATTGAACATCTTGTGTCAAACATATATCTACAAGAATGATAACTAGAAGCTAAATATTTTTCCCTCTACTCTAAAAGACTTAGCCCTGTGCTAGTTTATGGGATTAGCTTCGCGGTTGATAACCTCCCGGGATGAAATGGAGTCTTCCTTTATGGAAAAATACTAGAGCTATTGTAGGGTCAGTGATAGGAAAGAAGAACTATTCATAATAAGTAAAGATGAAGATGAAATTCTAGAGGAATACCTAGATAGGTTTATCTTCTTGTCTAAACAATGTGGTGGAGAAGCCATAACTATTGAGATTCTAAAGACCTTATTCTTAAAGGGTCTTTATGATGATTATCAAAGGAGCTTAGATTTAATGGGAGGAGATGTGTCCCAACTGGGACTCGATGATATTACTGAATTGTGTCAGAATTTCACTTGTACCTAAAGAGGTATTTGAAAGTCTACTCTCTTTAAAGGTTCCAATGAAAAAAACTACATGAGGATATAGCTAATCTTAAGACTGACATTCTTTTTCAGCTAAGCACCACATTAGATGGCATACCAGCTAAAACATGAAATCCAAATACCTTTTCCATTTACTGCCTCAAGTGCCGAAACAAAAATTTGCTAAGGGAATTCCCTTTATAATAATTTTACACAATTGATGTTTGTCAAGTTTGTGACAAGAGTCATTCCACTGATTAGTGTGAAATTTTGAACACCAATAAGAATTATAAGAAAAGAACACCTCCGATTGAGGAAGAGATTAACTTTGCAAATAAAAAAACTCAAGGGAATTTTTCATATGGCCAAAATTCAAACCCTAACTGGAGACTTCAAACCAATTGGAATAATAATTAATTGGCACACCCTGGCCTCAGGCACCACCTCTAGTACCACCTAATTGGGGAACTTACCCTTGGGGATTGCCTGAATGGGAAAATCAAACTTAGGGAGATCCTCAATGGCCTAACCAACAATAGTGTTTTCCTTAGAATCCTGTTCCTTAATGGAATCAACCTCAGAATCATTTTTATATTGGTCCCAGATGAATGCCTAATCAATAGTAGAATATTTTACCAGATCCCTAGAACACTCAAAAAAATGAACAAGTTAATCAATCATAACTTCTAGCACAACCTGTTCCCAACCCAAAGAACATTCTTTAGAATAATCCATTGTATTCCATGGAATAGGAAAATGTTACCAAACTTAATACAATACGTTGCAGAAACTTGCAATTGAGATCTAGAAAAACACTTTCATAGCCAAGTAATGAATAAATTCTAGATTGACCTATTAACGAATCTACTAAGACAAATTAAAAACTCCCACATCAGTAGAACAATCCCCATAGATTACTCAAAACAAGTCTGACTCGCCATCTTCAGGTAGAGATTTTGACCTACCTCAAGAGGAGGGGGGTCAGTCTCCAACAAATCCTTGAAAGTATTTCATTCCCAAAGATAAAAATAAAACACCTTTCTTGGAGCATCTGAAACAAATCACCATGAAAGATACTCCAGAAATGTCTACATCCACCAAAACTGCATTGATATAAGAAATTAAATAGTTGCAAATTGAGGTTCCTTTGCTACAAGAAATTAAGGAGATTCTAGAGTTAAACCAACTAATCAAACAGTTGTGTATCAAAAATATAGGGAGGAAACCAAAATGAATAAATATTGTCCACATAAATGGTTATCTAGCTGAATTTTTGGCTAGAAAGACCATTGCTTCAAAATATGATGATCCAGGTAGTCCACTTATAACTGTCACAATTAATGAGGTAGAAATACCTAATGCTTTGGTGGACCTTGGAGCAACCATTAACCTAATGACTATTGATGTGATGGAAAAGTTGAGACTTACTGATTTATGTCCCACAACTATAGTCTTGCAAATGGAAAACCAATCCATAGCTATTCTCAAGGGCATCATTGAATTTTTTTTTCTTAATATTGATGTATGGGAATATCCAATAGATTTTCAAATAATTTAGTCCCTTACACCTAAAGAAAATTATCCAGTAATTCTAGGAAGACCATGGCTGGCTATTGTTGTAACTAAAATTCACTATAGAGAGGGAGGAATGGCCATTTCACATGGTCCTAATAGAAAAAATTTCTTCTTGTATCCCCTTTCCAAGCCTATTGAACATAATAAAGTATGGGTTGATGAACCAAAAATTCCTACCAAATAGGAGAATTTGGCTTCCACTAGCCATGGTAGTCATTAAACAACATGGTGAAGAATTAGAGGATGAATTAAAAAATACCATGGAAAATCTTAACATGGATTCAAGTGATGAGGAGATGTTGGATGTAGAAGAGATCTTAGGAAAACCAATCAATGTAGATCACATTGAATTTGATAATGCCAGTTTCATCAGATCACCTTGTCCTTTCAAAAACTTAGTTCCAAGAACATACCATTTCTTTGTAGATGTTTCCAGACTTCATGAAACCATACCTCATAGATGTCCCCTTAAAAATTAGACAAGTCCTATGTACATTGTTACATCCAACCATCCAGGAATTAAAGCCATCATGTTGCTACTAGGAAAAACTTTGAACATTGACAGTTGGTTGACTAAGCTAGAAGAACACAAATTGTTTGAAAGCTTGGTAAATATATCTAAAGCATTTTATTGGGACTATACCAATATGAGAGGAATACACCCAAGTGTTGGTACTAACCATATTTATACCGAGGATGTTTTACCTATTCACCAACCACAATGTAGACTCAATCCTACCTTGAAGGATATTGTTAAAAATGAAATTGAGAAAATCCTACAAGTGGGGTTCATTTATCCAATTTCTAACAGTAAATGGGTGTCACATTTAGTCACTATTCCAAAGAAAAAGGGGAAGTGGATAGTGTGCATAGACTATAGGGAACTTAATAAAGCAACACACATATAGATTACTTTCCCCTACTGTTTGTAGACCATGTTTCAGATAACTTAGTTGGGAGGAAATGTTTCTCATTCATGGATGGATTTAGTGGTTACAATGAAATATAGGTACTAGCAGAAGACTAGGAAAGGATGCCTATTACCTACCCCTGTGGGACATTTGCATATTGAGTTCTTTCTTTTTGGCTACGCAATGCTCCTACAAAATTCTAGAGAGCTATGTTGGCTATATTTGCTAAGTTGGTGAATGAGTGTGTGGAAGTTTATATGGATGATTTCACTGTATATGGTTCAACCTTTGATGAAGTCCTCTAAAATATAGAAAAAGTGTTGAAATGATTTGAGGATTATTGTTTCTCCCTAAGCCATGAAAAATGTCTAATAGTGGTAGAACAAGGAATAGTGATGGCACACCATATTTCAGGTGAAGAGATTAAGGTCGATCCTAAGAAAATCAAAGTAATACAACAACTTGAGACCCCAAAAACCTAGACTAATGTCACAAGTTTCTTAGAGAATTCTAGATATTATTGAAGATTCATATAAAAATTTAGAAAGATTGCAACCCATATGTTTTCCCTTCTCTAGAAGAATGTAGAGTTCATCTAGATGCCTAAATGTCAGTCATCATTTGATATTATCAAGAAAAAATCATCTCTACTGCTATCCTTTGTGGACCTAATTGAAACCTTCTATTCCATATTTATGGTGATGCATCTAATGATGCTATTAGAGCAGAATTAGGACAAGAAGATGAGAATGGAGGGAAGTATGTCATATATTTCATTACTATGAATTTGACTCCAACATAAAGGAATTATACCACAAAAGAGAAGGAATTCTTAGTTGTAGTGCGTGCAATTAAGAAATTTCAACATTACATCATAGGATATAAAGTCTCAGTGTACACAAACCACTCATCCATGTTAAATACCTTATAAAAAAATCGGTAGTAAATGGGCGGAAAATGAGATGGTTGCTCCTTCTCTAGGAATCAATATCACAATTATTGAAAAACCAAGGAATTTCAATGTAGTTGAAAATTTCTTATCTCAAATTAAACATGATGATGGTGATTGTGCTCTAGTATAGGATGAGTTCCTAGATGAAAATCTATTTTCTATCTCTACTAAAACCCCTTGGTTTTTTGACATTTCCAACTATTTGGCCACCTCAAAGGTACCACCTCATTTTACATCAAAATAGAAGAAATGCCTTGTTAGAAAAAGTTCCTCCTTCAAATGGATTAATGGGATCCTATTTCGATGTGGGCCTAATATGGTTCTATGAATTTTTTTTAAGGAAGATGAGACCTATAGTATCCTTAGAGTCTGTCATGATGATCCTTCTAGAGAGCATTATTCTGCCAAAAGGATAAGGCACAAGATTTTAGGAGTAGGATATTATAGGCCTTTTATGCATAAGGATATAAAAAAATATATGTTCATAGATGTGATGAATTCCAAAGGGTAGGAAGACCAATTGTATCTAATGAAATTCCCCTACAACCTCAGGTGTTCCTTGAACCATTTGAAAAATGGGAATTGGATTTTATTGTCACTATAGACCCTCCTTCATAAGGAAAAGATTACATTCTTGTCTATACTGACTATCTGACTAATTGGGAAAGTGTGAGCCATATGAGTTTCTAGAGATGAAGAAGTAGTTGATTTCCTTTACAATAGAATTTTCCTCAAATTTGGAGCTCCTAGTACAATTGTCACAGATTGGGGCCCCTAGTTTATGTCTAAATTTCTATTAGCCTTCACTAATTATTTCCAAGTGATCCATAAGAAGTCCTCACTCTACCACCCTTAGGCAAACAATCAAGTCAAAGTCACTAGTAGGGAATTAGAAAACGTTTTGAAAAAAATAGTTTCTTTAGGAAGGAAAGACTAGGCTCAAAAACTATCTAAAGCCATTTAGGCTTATAACAGGATGTGGAAATGAACTACTAGGTATAGTCTATATGGGTTAGTTTTTGGGAAGAAACTTGTTTTTCCCATTGAATTTGAACTCCAAACTCTTAGGTCAGCCATGGAGTTAGGTATAGATCTTAAACGGGTCTAGGTAGAGAGAGTTTTGCAACTTAGTGAATTGGATGAACTCCATCTAGATGTGAGCCATCAAACTAAGATAGTATAATAGCAATGCAAGTTCTGGCATGACAAGAATATCAATGAGAGAGAATTCCATAATGGGGATTGGGCACTATTGTTTGATTCTAGATATAAGGATCATCAGGGAAAACGTAGAACTCATTGGCTTGGGCCATATGAAATTTCTGAGGTATTTGCAAATGGTTCAATTCAGCTGAAGCCCATTGATGGCGATACTCAAACTTTTCTATTTAATGGACAACAATTACGTATCTACCATTAACCTATTAATAAAGATGAATTTACAAAAATGGTAGAAATGTAGGGAGGAATCCAATGCATTGACTTTGGTATGACAAAGTCAATATAGCTTCTATTTTGTAAGTAAATAAATAAAAATAAATAATAATAATGATAAAGGGGAATGTGGGGAATGTGTATAAATTTACTTCATTTCAAAGCATTTCTTTCAAATTCTTCATCATTTGGACTTGGTTGAATTGTGTTGATATTTTGTAGGATTTCATTTTTTAGTAAATACAAATTCTGATGCATCTTGCTATGGTGCTCCAGAACTTGTTGGCTTGGTTACTATGGTGCTCCTAAACTTGTTGGCTCAGTTGTTTCTATGCTCTAGAACTTGTACAACTGACTTGTGTTATTCCTCATTTTATTCTTGCATTATGATGCATCCCTCAACAATGCTTCAGAAAGTTAAAGTTTGAAATTTCACATTTTTCTTCCTTTTTATAGCTACATTTTTCAGTGATGCTCCAAAAATATTCTCACTACATTTTGGCATTCATCATTCCTTAATGTTATTTCAATTAATTTCAAAGTTGAACTACTCAAATGGGGTCTGACTGAGGAATACCCCCATTTGCTAATAAAAGTAAATCTCTTGTGATGTGTGTTTTACAGATTTATTTAAACATGACTCATTCACCCAATGTAGCGATTTAGTCCTTGATATAGCCTTTTGACAATATTCAACAATATTAGATATGCGTTTGGAAGACTCAGAAAGATACTCTAAAAACCCCTAAGTGTGACTCATATGCCCAACTTGGCATATTAGTCCCTATATAGCCTTTTTACTACCCTTTTTCAGATCATGTTTAGCCACCAGAAGATTCTAGATTCTACTAAAAAACACTAGACTGGGACTAAATTGCTCAGCCTAGCATATCAATCTTGGTACAATCTGAAATAGCAATTTCTAGGGTTTTCAGACCTTTTTTTGGAATCTCAATTCCTCCAAGTAATTTTCTATTTCATTTTGTTTATCAAGTTGATTTCATGCTTTCATGTTTCTAGGGATTTTTGCATAAATGTTTGTATTTCTCCTTTGCAACTTTATTTAATGGTGAAACCTCCTCTAATCACACAAGGAACCCCTTAGCACATTCCTTAATCAAGCCAATTGTTTGAAGAATCTAGTTTCCTAATGAACTAAAGTGAAAAATATGTCCCAAAGTTCCATCTCCTAAAAGGTGGACACCTATTTCCTTTGGTTCAATAACATAGAGATAGTTTTAAAACATGTAATAGAGTTGATACATTAGCAAGTTCAGTCTCAATATTTTATTAAATGCTTACAAAGAGTGAGGTTTTTTTCCATAGTTAAAAATTATTTTTGCAATGAATTTTGGAAAGGAAAACTGTATGGGGATGTACAATTTTTTTCCATAGTAAAAAAATTGTAAAAGAGGAAGTCAATTCTTGTTACGAATTTGGCAAAATGAAACTATATGGGAGAAGGTGCCATTTTTTGTAATAGTTAAAAATTTGTAAAAGAGGAAGTCAATTATTTTTGTAATGAAATTGGAATAAGTGGGTTCATCATAATGTGGCCTTTAATTTTATTTAATTTTATTTTATTGAGGTTTGCAAGAAATAAACTAATCTATGTTCACCTCATGTCAATAAATTTGAAGAAATTGTAAAAATAATAAGGTTGTAAATGCAAGAGGTGAAAAATGATCAAGAAAGACAAAAAAACCATAGGAGACTTGGGAGGGAAGGCTTGAGGTGATATTGAAGAAGACATACACTCAAGGGAGGAGCTAGATCCCATAATGTGTTTATGAAGGTAGGCAATGGGTGGAAATTTTCCATCTAGAATACTAATCTAGTGCACAACAAAGAGTAGAAAATCATGGTCAATGGACTCACCATGGTCAGATGGATTAGGGAAAGAAAAAGGACCTCCCTTGGTTACAACCATGGAAATGGAGTCCTCAAAGACAAGGGGAAATTCTGGATCAAAAGAAGGAGGAGAAATGACAAATGTACATCAGCCACACCACATTAAAGTGGAATGGATACACCAATAAATAGCATGGATGGTTTTAAGAAAACAAATACTCAAGGTCAGATTCTTCCAATAGTTGGAGAAGTAAGAAGGATGCTATCTTGCAGCATGGGTGGTGAGATATCTCGAGTAGGCCTTGAAAAGGAAAGGAAAAGGAGGTGATCAATGAAGTGCCCTCTCACAAATATGAAGATTTGATAGATAAGCCACCAAACCCTAGGCTGTCAAAGCATTCTATTACTTTGAGAAAGGGTAGAATTGAAAAATCAATAGTGAAGCTAAAGGAAATTGGGGTCTTAGTCAAATGGGGGTTGGTTGGTGACATCTGGAAAGCATAAGAATTTTGTGCTAGGGGAAATGAGGAAACCAGATTCAGGTTAGGACAATACCAAATGCAATTTTTCTATAACAATTCCCCTCTAAAATAGAAAAGTGGAATACTCTTTGTAGTGGGCTGCACTATCTTGATAGTGTTGGGATGCACCTAATTGACTGAAATCCCAGTTTCGATCTTTGAAAACATAGAATTAAGGAGGGTTTAGTCTCAGTTCACCTCTACAACCTCTCAAATAAGTATTAGGATGAAGACACTCTTAAATAAATTGGAAGAAGCTTTGGAACACTCATCTAGATAGACAAA
>VDFB02182307.1:0-47796 GCA_007258455.2 Sequoia sempervirens
TCCCACTAAACATCACATTTTCGATTAGTCTGTTATAGGGGAGAGGAACACCCTAATTTCGTGCTTTTCAAAATTCTATGTGGAAATTAAAAAAAAAAAATCATTTTTTAACAGCAGTTTGTTTGGCTACGCCCTTTGCTTATAACTAAGGTTTCAAAGTCACTCATGAAATATGATGCTACCTCAACATGCTTTTTGTCTAGGTGTCCAAAAATAGTAGGGCAAGGACCAGTAGTAGGGATAGAAGTAGATATATATGGGCCCCACAGTACAGCATTTAATATCCACTTGTAAAACACTTTTTTCCAAAAACTACATAATCTGACAAATCATGTGATGCCACATCAGCCAAACATGTTCAGGGCCAGTGCCCTACTATGGGCCCCTATGTAATTTTACAAAAAGCATGTTGATGTGGCATCATATTTGATGCCACATTAGAGCATTTAATATCCACTTGTAAAACACTTTTTTCCAAAAAGTACATAATCTGACAAATCATGTGATGCCACATCAGCCAAACATGTTCAGGGTACCCAGTGCCTTAATATGGGCCCCTATGTAATTTTACAAAAAACATGCTGATGTGGCATCATATTTAATGATGTTACCCTAAAACTAATAATTTTTTTACGCAGATGAGTTGGCAAGTAAACTCCAATACAAAATTTAGACTTTTTTGAAATCATATGTTATGAAATTCAAACTCCCAAAGTAGGCTGCCCTACTATGGGCCCCTCTCCCCTTATTGGTGTGTTGATGTGGCATCACATGATTTGTTGCTTTTTAGATCAAAGGAATACATATTATTCAATTATTGGTAGTTATCATCAACACTAACAACTTTAAGTCACAACTATTGGTTCAATATTGTTAAAAATCTTGGGCATTAAATCAATGCTATAACAACTATTGAAACATGCTCAACTACCGGGTCTTTTCCCCTAAACGTTCGTAGATTATTTGTCCCATTTTATTCCTTTGATCTTTAGTCTATCTTCACGAAAACTACTTTCTAAAAAGTGTTTTTTTTTAACTTTTTTCCTCTTGTAATAACTAAGGCAAGGGACTCATTTAATGATGGTGAAAAGTATGAAAATATATAATGATTAGTATATAAGTATTATGTAAGTATCATAATTAGTGTGAAATTTGGTAGAAAATTGGGATTTCATCTATTCAAATTATTTTAGGAATCAATTTTGATTTTCTATTTTATTCATAATTATAAATTTCTATGAGTATTTGTTAGTCAAAATTGGCAACAAGTAACCCGTCAAAAAATTTGTCGCTAGGGTTTTGAAAACCCACAATGATTTTTGCATGAAAAACCATTACAAACTTGCAATTTTTGCATGAAATCTTGTTAAAAACTTGCCAAAATCAATATAAAAACTTTTTTCCATCAAACAATAAAAAGTTATTGTGTTTTCAAGTATTTTCGGGATGCGATAGAGGACAACTACGATAGCTTAGGGTATGCAATTGGAAGTGCGATAATATATGTTTTTTTTCTTCCTTTTAGCTCAACCCTTGCTTAGCTCTTGCATGAATATGGTAAGTCAATTTGCAAGCACTAACAATTGCTTTGTTAGTGTTTATAGATTGGCTTAACATTATATTTTGATAAATAATAATCATTATTATTCTTATTATGAGATTCATGGCTATACTTTTCTTGTGGTAGGTTGATGGTTGATATTCATTGGAAGGATGAGCAATAATATTTCTCATATGAAATTTATTATGATAATCTACATTTGATGGTTGATATTTGTTGGAAGGACGAACAACAATATTTTTCATATGACATCTATTATGATACTCTACCTTTGATGGTTGATATTCATTGGAAACTTGGAAGGATGAACATCAATATTTCCCATATGACACTTATTATGATACTCTGTATTTGATGGTTGATATTTGTTGGAAGGATGAACAACGCTACTTCTCATATGACATTTATTATGATACTCTGCATTTGATAGTTGATGTTCATTAGAAACTTGGAAGGATGAACATCAATATTTCTCATATGACATTTACTAGGAGTCTAGGATGATAAAAAAGAGTCCTTACATTGATTAAAAATTCCAAAGTTTGGATAGGAGTTTTTTTCATAAAGAATGTCATATCATTAACAAATTGTTAAAGTCCATTGAGTGTTGGGTTCTATGTTTTAGGTCTAGATCCTTTTGAGAAATATTTTTGTTCATCCTTCCAACCAAATTGTATTTTCTTGAACTTTGGAAAGTTTTACTATGGTGGATTCCTATTCCATTCAATTAGATTATTATCTTTTCCAATTGGTAGGTTTTTGGTCTATGATTGTATTAAACTCTAATTTTGATTTATATATGATGGAAATTAGTAATATATTCTACAAATTCAGTAATATGTGTGTTTTTGAAAAATATTCTTAAAACATTATGTATTTTCAAATGTTTGATAATTTTTTTGAGTTATTGCCAAGTTGTTGCCAAGTCTTGAGTTTTTAAGAAAATTGGATTTGTTGATCCATTATTGAGTCTAATTTTAACTATAATTTTATCCATTCATTATCCTCGGTCAAATATGTGAATGCAAAACTAATTAGTTCAACCCTAGGGGCACACAAATGACCCTAAAATTTATAAATTCAAATTTAAAATTCGGTCCATGCCAACTCCCTTTAACTAACCATTATGAGTGGACTTAAATGTAAAAATTGTTAACTTGTGTCCAAAGGTATAAAAAAAATCCAATACACAAGATCTAACTTCAATTTGCATTATCATTCAAAGAGCATCCTAGAGCATAAATGGTGGATCATTAGCTTACATTAGCATTCTAGGCATTACTACATGTTATACTGCAAGTGTCACACCTCCCTCTTACACTTCTAGCATGCCTACCACAGGTTTTACACTCCTTTTAATGCCATATATTTACCATCCTCTTTGTACCTCACATAGTGTTATCATGTTCCCACTACCAGTAATCCTATCACTATCTTTAAATGCACTATTATAAAAGCTCAAGAGTAGAGTGTGAGGTTGATGTCATGCCTAGTAGATAGGATATAGATTATGTTCTAGCATAACACATATTTCTTTTGAGATAGTGAATTATCCATTAGTTGTTGATTTTATGACACCACACTTTGATATGTATAATAGAAAGGGTGACCCAAATTTACACATTTGCAATCTTTCCAAGTTGCAAGTTAAATTATGTTTATGAAGATAAGTTGTTAGCAAAATTATTTCCAAATGCATTAAGGGATTGATAAAAAAATTTGGCCAAGATGATGGAGCATTGACATCATGTTGCCTCTTTCTTTTAAGAAAATGCATTAGAGTCTAAGGAGACATGAGTTTAGTTGTTTTTATTATCACTTGAGACTTGCATTTTTGTTAACTGTGATTGGGATGATCCAAAGCATCTCAAGGATGCCTTGAAACAAAAGTGTATGTGACGAACTAAAGTATAACCCCAATTTTAACAAAAGTATTCATTCCCATAGGTAGTAAAAATAAAATCGCCTAATGAATTTGAAAATTTATAATAAAAACTAATTTGGGTCATGATAGAAGTGATGAGTTTCTAATAGTGGATGCTATGCATGGAATGCAAAGAGATTTGACATTAAAATCACTTATTTGAAATTTTATTTTCCATTTGTTGACACATGAGAGGTTATAAGAAAGATATATGTTTACAATAAACATAGTTAGGGAGGTTGGTTCTCATGTTTTAGCCTTCATTTTGCCCATTTTATGTTTATTTCAAGCATAGGTTTAATGGTGACAAGGATTTTTATAAGTTATTTTGAGAGTGTTGTTTCATTATAGAAACTCATATTCAACTTGTAGGCTTTGTAATTACTTGTATTGAACTAGAACCTAGTGGCATGAGGAGTTGGGGCTCACTCTTCTAGATTTTTCTTCCTTGTTGAGGGTAACTCTAGGTGTAACACTTGTGTTTTAGTTGTGTGTTTGTTTCTTTATGTGGTTGTACTCTTGTTTCATGTTTTCCTTCCATGTATGCAACTTCAATGAACTTTTTTTTATCATGAATTGTTTCTATTGGAGGTGGAAATATAATTTTTTTGAAGGTTCTTGTAGGGTTGTTGAAGTAGAATCTATTGTTGATAAGATATAATTGGCATCACTACCATATTCAAGGATCAAGTGGGATCAAAGTAGGTCTATCTATAGTTTTTGTGGGAGTTTTCAATTGTTGATTGATAATTTCAATTTATGCCCTCTCCCATATGTTATGAGAGTGGTGATTTATTACCTTTTGAGCATAAAACTAGACAAGGGAAATTAGAATGACCAAAGAAGAGTGTGTTGGAGAAGCTTAGTTTAGGAAGTTGGAAGATATTGCAAGAATTTATAACATTAAGGAGAAGATAGATAGGCTTGAGAGCATATTGCTAGCCTTGATAAGAAAAATGAGAATGAGTGTCAAGCAAAACTAAATCTAATAAATTGAGCAATAAAATTGAATGTAAAATTTGGCTATGGAGATAGCCATTTGAAATCAAGAAGGCTAATTGATGCACTAAATCCAAGGTGTGCTTTGATGAGAAAAATACACATAAGAATCATACATTTTGATGCACTACAAGTGCAATATGCACAAGACAGGGACTTTCATGTGTAGCTTGGAAAGTGCAAATAGAACCTAAGAAAGTGAAGCAAACAAGATGGGTAGAGTATTTGTTGTAGGATGGATTGTTATTTAGGGGCATGCAAATATACATATTAAAGAGGTCAATGTATGAAGCCTCAAAAGGGGAAGCATAGTGGCGTCTGATTAGTTGATCACTTTGGTCTAGAAAAGATTGTAGTGCACTTAAGTGAGGGATACTTTTGTCCACACATGATGGCAGATGCCAAGAAGTTTGTGTAGCAATGTAGAGTTTTTTGAGTAGTTGAAGGGAGAAGCAAAAATATAGGAATGTAGCAATGATCGCTAGTCCTTGACAAGCCATGTGAATATCTCAATATAAGTTCTTGGATTGCTAAGACCCCATAGTGGCCAAGACTTGTTTCTGTGGTGGTTGGTTGGTTTTCAAAGATGGTATTCTTTATAACCTGTTGGTAATAGGGTAGGTAGATTTGAAATGGGAGTGGCTATAACTAGTGTTGTGGATGCAAATTTGACATTAAGTGAAAAATTATATATGATCAAAAATAGAGATTGATTAAAAGACTTTTGATAAGAAAAAAATTGAATTCATATTGAAAAATTACATAAATAAATAAACAAATTACGTAGATATAAATATAATTAAGGAAAAAAAGTTGATGAACTACTCACAAATACAACCATTAAATCAAATTCGATTGCAAATGACATGGATGCATGTATGACACACGCCTAGACATGTCCAACAAACAAGGCACAAACATAGACATTCCAAATAAGCTGGCAATTTGGTCCACTTGATGGGCTTTACCTACCCAGTCTTTTACAAGCTCATATTCTTAACCCACTCTTACAATGTCATATATTCACGGAACAAACCGAGTCTAATGTGGACGTATCTCTTCATTATAATTATTTTTTACCATAATTTTTTTCATTCTACCCACATTCAATCCGTCATTTAGGTGGGAAACTTCACACACACACACACACACACACACACACACACATATATGTATATGTATATCTATACCAACTAATTTCATAAATTGCTAGTTAGTGTTGTATCTAGATACTAGATGCGATTTGAAATTATTTTATTCAGCAAGTTGCTTCTTATTTCAATGCACAAGGGATTTATCTTTACCCTTCATGAGGCAACTTGTAAATCCAGGTCACAAGTCTTTAGCTTATCCACAGTGCGCGGCTATAAAGTCCTGCCTCCCCTAGCACTGGGAATTCAAAGAATTTTCGCCTCATGTGGTAAAATGTGTGGAGGAGCAGTCATCTCTGAGTTTAGTCAATCACTTTGGTTCAGAAAATACTGTGGTGCAACAAAGTGAGGGTACATTATGGTAGGTGTCAAGAAGTGTGTTTAGCAATGTATAGTTTTTTTACTAGCTAAGGGAGAAGAAAAAATATAGGGATGTGTCAATGATTGCTAGTCCTTGACATGCCATGTAAACATCTAAGTTTAAGTTCTTAGATCTTTAAGGACCCATAGTGGCCAAGACTTGATTTTTGTAGAGGGTAATTAGTTTTCAAAGATGGTATGATTCATAACGTATTGGAAAACTAGTGAAGCCTTTCAAAGAGGTGGTGTGGCTTCATGGGTTTCTCCTCACCATTGTGTCATATCTAGACATAAAATTTTGTGGGGAATTTTTGGAAGGCATTATGGAATAAGATGGAAATAAAGTTGTAGTTCAACTTAGTATATGATCAATAGATGGATGGAAAAATATAGGTGGTTATGATACTTAGTAGGGGAGAAGATATAACTCTAGGATTTAGTCTTAGTGTAATCTTAGTTCACACACAACTACTCAATAAATTAATGTAGTAGTAAAAGTCCATTTTGGGTTGTTTATAGAAAGCTAAGGCAATTGTAGAGTTGTGTGACATGCTGAAAGAATAAAAGAGTAACACAAAAGGGGGGGAGTTTGTAGAGTACATGTACAAGGTTCATGAGAAATCATAAAACTAGCTGGAGAAGAATAATGTGCAATAGAAAGAGTACACAAACAAAGGCAGATGAGAAATAGAATTTTAGGTCAAAGATCAAGTGTTAGCACACTTGCATAAGGAAATGTTTCGTAAGGGCAAGCATAGGAAACTAAAGTGGAAAAAGATAGGACCATGTAGATAAAATTACTTGAGGGAGTTGGCACATCATTAATATTCAATGGGTTAGACCTATATCCTTATAAGGAGGAGATGGATGGTAAGGACAAGAAAAGCACAAGCAAATATATAGGGGGTAAATTAGAGGTATAAGAATATATGTAAAGAAATAGAGAAAGTGCTTGACACTAGAGAAAAGAGAATGCACCAAAGGAAATATAAAGAATAAGTGGACGGGTCTTAGGGTGAAGGACTCAATGTCGTTGAGTGCAATAGAGTTTGCTTGATATTGCAAGATCGCTAGCATTGCACATGAGAAGGGGCTCATGGTATGTTCTTCTAGCCTAAGAAAAATGTTGTAGGGACCCAACCATGAAAACAACGATCAAAGGGAGTGATTACAATGAAGAAAAGATGGCAAGAAGGGCAATTAAAATTCGTATTGTAGACAAATTACATACATAGAATTTTTTTTGTGATGACTACTCACAAATACAACCATTAAATCAAATTTGATTGCAAATGACATGAATGCATGCATGACACATGCCTACACATGTCCAGCAAACAAGGCACTAACGTACACATTTCAAATAAGTTGGCAAGTTGGTCCACTTGAAGGGCTTTACCCACCCGGTCTTTTACAAGCTCATGTTCTTAACCCACTCTTAAAACGTCATATACTCACAGAACAGACCGATTGTGACGTGGGCGTATCTCTTCATTATAATTCTTTCTTTACTATATTTTTTTATATTCAACTACTCTGTTGGTTATCCCCTGAGCCCATGGCTATAAAGTCCTGCCTCCCCTGTTATTGGGAATTCAAACCATTTTCACCTGGTGCGCTAAAATGTGTGGAGGAGCAATCGTCTCTGGGTTTATACCGCCTTCCTCTTCTCGCAGAAGAAGAGCCAATGCTCAGGATATTTGGCCCAATTTGGACACTGTTTCATATTCCAGTGGAAGCGTTTGCGATGAATTGGAAGCTCCGAGGAGGGCAAATAAGAAGAGGAAATGCAGTAAGCAGCATGAGTACAGAGGCATAAGGCAACGCCCATTGGGAAAATGGGCTGCGGAAATTAGAGACCCAATTAAGGGAATGAGAGTTTGGCTTGGCACTTTCAATACTGCTGAAGATGCAGCGAGGGCTTATGATCGAGAGGCTTTTAAGATCAAAGGAGCCAGAGCCAAGCTCAATTTCCCCATAACAGAGCCGCCGCCAAAAGATAATGGTCAAAATTTAGAGGAGCGTCTAGTGGAAGTTGAAGCCGCCCCAAAGGCTGTGGATGCATCGACACAGGAGTATCTTGAATATTCAGATCCCATGTACAACAGCTTATGGTGAAAGCCCCTGCTCCTCCTCTAGTGTCGATAGCAGCAGCCTTGCTTCTAATTCAGGCCCTGATTTTTTCAATTGGGGCGGAGATGAGGACGAAAGCTCTGGTTTACTTTGTGAAGCAGCCCATGTAATGGATTTTTCGGAGTTTCAAGAGGAAGATAGAAGTGTGTTTAGTATAGAGGATGATGAATGGAGATTGAATTCCTACAATGTTGCTGAGTTGTTTGGCATGTATCCATGTCCTCCACTGGTGAGCACAGATCTGCAAAGCCAAAGTCTTTCGTATGGTTGGGCAAGTGTTGATGACAATTACTTGTGGGATTGCAGCTTATGACGTTTGATCTTCTGGGTGGTGTATTATAATAGATTGGAGTTTTGCTGTGACAACTTTGTGTTCCTTGTGAAATCTTGTTTTGGACATAATGAGATGATTTCTAGTAAACACCTCGTTTCATTTCATCTGGACAACACACTTTTGACTGGTCTGGTAGAAGCACTGGTTTTTTATCTTTATTGGAGCAACCTCAGAAAAAGTTACTGTTTTTTTTTTCCAAATTTAACAATGGTGAAAAGTGTTGCACTTTATTTTTTCATTTTGATCTATTTTTAATTTGATTGTCAATGTAATGATTAGTGTATGAATGAATGATATATTTTAATATAAAAGTTGGTAGAAAAATTGAATTTTGCTTGATTTCATCTTTATTCATATCTTAATGATCAATTTCAATCTTTTATTTATCCATCTATTATATCAAGTCAAACATGTGAATACAAAACTAAACTAATTCAATTTTGGAAGCATGAAAATGGCCCTAGAGTTTACAAATTCAAAAAATGTTAACTTGTGTCCTAAGGTGTTGTATATGAGGACAAAAACTAGTTCATTTTATTCCATCAAGGAAGATCCAATGGACAAGCTGTAATTGCAATTCACATTATCACTCAAGGAGTATCCTAGAGCGTGAGTATTGCATCATTAGCTTACATTATCACCATAGATATAACTACATGTTTGCTTGCTATCTTCAATTAGTTATACTAAACTATTGAATCAACAACATGGGTCTAATCAAATGAGAATATTCCTTGCCTAGCATACTCCAAAATAGGGTTTGTTGACACTACCCATTGTAGGTAGCAAATTCCAAATATCAAGGTAAAGAAGTTCTATACATTATTTTTTGTGCAAATCATTTTCGCATTCAAGGTTCATATCTATGAGCATAATGATTAGTTTTACAAGCACAAAGTTGAACCAAAACAACAAATGGAGAATTTGTTAGTATAGAGGCATTCATTTGATCATTTCAAGAGCCCTAATAAATGAGTGAATCAATTAGAAACATTTGTCACAAGGAATCTTCAATGGGCCTAGAGATAAGTATTATTTTTTAACATTTATCTCAATAGCATTATCAATCCCATTTTATTTTTTTTAGGTGTATTTATGGATTTTCACTTCCATAACTTATCTACCCAGCTTAATAAGAAAATATTATTTATTTCCCTTTTCATTTTGGTGATCATGTTCAGTACTACACCCCCTTAGGTCTCAGCCTTATAATTTTTTTCAGTTTTCAAGTTTGAGACTAATTTTTTGAGACTTATCAGTACCCTTTTCTGTGTTTCATCATTTTTATATTTTTAATATTTGTATATTGAGTTTATGCCAAAGTTTCATTGTAATCATACTTTCCCATTAAGTTCTTGTCTCAATCTAACAATGGATTAAAACTTTAACTATTCATAACATACTTGTTGGTATCATGAATAGTAATCATAATGAGGAGAATGATTTTTTATCATGAGGCATACTTGGAACAAATAAATGTGTGATTTTATTTTTGTCAAGTATAATTACTTTCTCATGAGATTGCCAATTGCACTAGTGTTGCTTCATCTATATAGTTGGTTGATATGCTCTTCATAATTTATTGATAGATAAGCCCTTTGGTTTAGAGATTTTTCAAGTTATTGGTGGTAAGGTTAGATCTTCTAGCTCTTTGCATAGTGTATCTTCCCTTACCTACCAAAGCTTGTTCCTCCATTGTCACTCCCTGCTTCTACTATTTCTCATGATATCCCTACTAGTATGGTACTTACTCATCATGTTCATCTAGACAATTTTTGAAGGTTTTAGAGGCCCATCCATAGATTCCTATATGAAAATCTGTATGGTTGTACAATTGCAGTATTGTACTACACTAGAAAGCTATCTCAACTTGTTGAAATCCTTAGTATCTCAACTTTTGTGCAATAGTTTTTTTAACTTTTTTTTTAAATTTGTAGGGTATAGTATCTGTAATGATGACATCAGCAATTAGTATATACAATACCTTGTTGACATCAGCATTGTGTAGCTAAAACCAGTGCCTGTGCCCAAGATTAGTGGTTTTTTGACATTCAAAGGGCGATTTTGGACTTTTTAGGTGGTTTTGGAAAAAACAAAAAGTGCTTTGGAATATTCGATCATGAGGAATATTTTAGTGGAATTTTTGAATATTCCACTTCTAACATCATCATGATATCAACATTACATCATCATTTTTCATCCCCATGTTTGCCCCTTCACTGTTGGCCTATTTTGAATTTTGGCTCAACTTTAGGAGCCTAATTCTTGAGCATACAAATGTCTTTTTTGAGTGAATTTTTTTCATTATGCATATTTTTTTGTCCTCTATCTAGTGGTATGATTTGGTTTGTAGTATGATGTATGCATTTTTTAAAAAATTTGATTTTCAGAAGACACCCTGCACAACTTTCTCATTTTTGGAACTTGAAAGGGCTTGTTTGGGCTCATACAAACTCCTTTTTAGATCCCTTTCTTTGAACTTGCATGATTTTTTGAGCTCTATGTGGTGGTAATGTTAATTTTTCATGAATATGTTTCAAAAAAAATAATTTTGAGTTGTCTCTTTTGAGGTTTTGTAAATCAAATCCACTTTGTGAATCTGTAATGCACTAAAATAAAGTTCCAAATTATTGTATCCTTTCATGGGAGGTCATGCTTTGAATAATGGGGGTTTTCATTTTCTAGTTTTGTGATTTTCTTGAGGTTCGAAAGGCATACTTGATATATGTCTTCATTGTCCACCTCATGACATAAACTTGTAAGAACTCAAAATTGAAAATAAGTCTATAAATGCACTCATATAAAGTGCAACAACAACTAAATATGTGTTCCTTAGGGAGGGAACTTTGTACTTACATTGAATTATAAAGTGTAATGGGGGGTTGTGTAGTGCCTTGATTTTCCATCATGGCAATGGATCCTCGTGATTCTCGCCTCATGCATGTGTGCTTTGATGGACACCTTTTTTTAATTTCTTGTACATATTTTTGGACTTGATGCTAGGTCTACAATCTCATGCACACTTTTGTGCCCAATATTAGTTGGTCTTCCTATACCTCTTCCTCATCAGCATTAAGGGGGGAATTATCATAGTGTTATGCTAATGCTTCCTTGGTTTCAATGGAGTAGTAGAGGTACCTTCTACTCTCTTTATTTTTGGGTGCAGGGGTCATATGGACCTACTCTTTTCATCTCTCCTATGGGGGATTATTTTAATAGTGGATCATATTTTGTGAGATTCTAGTACTTGTGTAGAGCGTCGTGATGCATATTTTAGTAGTGTACTATAGGTCACTCATGTATTTATTGATCATGCTCCATAATCATAGTACTATCTACATCTTCAAATTCATAGAGTTTGATTTCCTTTGTGTCATTTATGTATTCATGGTTGAGTAGTGTTTTATATGTTCACTCATGCAATGTTTTGTATATCTTATCTTGATCTACACTTTTTAGAGGCTCATTGATTCCAACAGACATTAGTTCATCTTCAACTGAGTTTATAGCTTCGACATCCTTCAAGATTTCTTCATCACCATGTTCATATCTTCACGGGACATATTTCCAAGAGTTAGATTATCCTTCTCTTTCTCTCTTTTGGAGAGGAGTTTTGTTCTCATTTGGTCCTCTCCTTTTTATTCATTTATGAGAGATCATTATTGTACATGAGTACCTTATCTGGCCTTGTTGTCGAGACTCATCTTTTCAGTGTTTAGCTTACTCCCTAAGTATCACTTAAGGGGGAGTGTTAGTGTGAAAAGAGGTATTATCAAACTAGTTAGCATTTCATCTACTTCTAGTAGAGTCCTATTCACACTATAATTAATCTCACTTAGATGTTATTTAGACTTTTGTCTTATCTCATGCAGACTCAACAAGTGTCCTAGAACACTTGTCCATAGAGTCTTGCACTATTTTTATACTTTGACGAGTAGTCAAAGTTTGACTCCTACCTTCTCACCTCTTCTTTTTAACCTTTATAAGAAAGGATCATTTGTACATTTTACAACACATTACATGCTTATGATATTTTCTCATTTTTCATAGTTCATTTGTGAATTATTTTGAGTTTGTAAGTAGATCTTGGCTACTCCAACAGTTTTCACCCAACTAGTTTTCCGTCTCCTTACCACATTCACCCTTCTAATGCCAATTCTTTATGTCTTATCCCACTATTGCCATATCTTCATGTTATGCTACTAGTGTCACACCTCCCTCTTACAATTCTAGCATCCCTACCATCTATTTCACTCCTTTTAGTGTCATATTTTACCATCTTATTTTACCCTTCTCACTATTTATCTTGTTCGGGCACCACTACTAATCCTATCACTACCCTTTATACACCATTTAAAAATTGTGGGAGTAGAGTGCAAATTTGAAGACATGCCTATATATATATTATATGTATGTATGCATGTATGTATATATTAATATATATATATACATATACATATACATATACATATGTATATGTATATATACATAAACATATACATATACATATACATACATACATATATATATATGTATGTATGTATGTATGTATGTACATGATTATGTTCCAACGCAACACCCTCCTATTTATTTTTAGATAGTGACTTATCCATTAGTTGTTTTTGTGGCACCACACTTTGGTATGCATAATAGTTCAAGGCTGACCCAAATACTCATTTTCAATGTTTCCAAGTTGCAAGTTTGGATTATATGTATGAAGATAAGTTGTTGGTAAAATTATTTCCACATGTGTTGAGGTATTTATCCAAATTTTTGTGTCAAGATGCTAGACCATTGCAATCTTGTTTGTAAAGGAGATGCCTTAGATAAATACCCACTTATGAGACATCATGCCATCCATGTATCTAACCTAGTCTATAACCACATCCATTACATCCACATAAAACTGGACATTCTTGGTCTTCTTGGTTCCCACGCCATGATAAGGTTATGCAAATGAACATGAAGCAAAGTAATCATCCCCTTCTCCACTGGCTGGAAGAATGCATGCTTAATGTTTTGATACATGATATCATCTCTCTCTTCTGCTCTCATGGTTGAATATCGAAATCCATTTTGGTGGGCCTCTAAAGTTCCATTCATCGTTCTCCCTCTTCCACCAAATGTTGGCCTGATCCATAAGTCTGCCAGCCTAATTGCCTTTGTTTTTGAAAGCTGGAGTTTCTCTTGAGTCACCAATGTAGCTCTCTCTGCCTTTTCAGACTCTTTCATTACTATAGGCAATTAGCGCCTAATTGATTAACAATCTCAATCTCACTAATAGTGACTACTAAGAAAGATAATTCCATCAACTCTACCAAATAGTTTACCGTAGGATCAATAAAAACAAGGGATTTGAAAGGAACTCCATGAAAACCAAGCTCTCTAAATGGTATATCAAACTCTAGTTCAAAATATTTTAGATGAGGCTGCTCCCATGGCTCTCTTACGCGCTTGACAAATCCTTGAAACTCTGCATTGATTTTATTTTTCCTGTCCCTCTCTTGTTGAACTCTTCCTCAATTTCATCAGGATCATGCATTGACCTCCTTGCCCCTCCTAAAGTTTGGACCACATCCATCACCTCCACATAAAATTGGACATCCTTGGTCTTCTTGGTTCCCACGCCACAATAAGGTTATGCAAAAGAAAATGAAGCAAAGTAATCATCTCCTTCTCTGTTGGCTGGAAGAATGCATGCTTAATGTTTTGTACATGATATTAGCTCTCTTCTGCTCTCATGGTTGAATATTGAAATCCATTATGGTGGGCTTCTAGAGTTCCAGTCATCTTTCTTCCTCTTCCACCAAATGTTGGCCTGATCCATAAGTTTTCCAGCCTAATTGCCTTTTTTTTGAAAGCTAAAGTTTCTCCTGAGTCACTAGTGTAGCTCTCTCTGCCTTTTCAAAATCTTTCATTGCTACAGGCAATTAACACCTAATTGATTAACAATCTCAATCTCAATAATAGTGATTACTAAGAAAGGTAATTCCACCAACTCTACCAAATAGTTTACCATAGGAACAATAACAGCAGGGGCTTTGAAAGGAACTCCATTGAAACCAAGCTCTCTAAATGGTATATCAAACTCTAGTTCAAAATATTTTAGATGAGGCTACTCCCATAACTCTCTTACTCACTTGAAAAATCCTTGAAACTCTGTATTGATTTTATTTTTCTTGTCCCTCTCTTGTTGTTCTTCCTCAATTTCATCAAGATCATACATTGACCTTCTTGCCCCTCCTAAATTTTGGACCACATCCATTACCTCCACATAAAACTAGACATCCTTGGTCTTCTTGGTTCCCATGCCATGATATAGTTATGTAGATGAAAATGAAGCAAAGTAATCATCTCCTTCTCCGCTAGCTAGAAGAATGCATGCTTAATGTTTTGATAAATGATATCAGCTCTCTCTTCTACTCTCATGGTTGAATACCGAAATCCATTATGGTGGGCCTCCAAAGTTCCAATCATGTTTCTTCCTCTTCCACCAAATGCTGGCCTGATCCACAAGTCTACCAGCCTAATTGCCTTTGTTTTTGAAAGTTGAAGTTTCTCCTGAGTCACTAGTGTAGCTCTCTCTTCCTTTTCAGACTCTTTCATTGCTACAGATCGTCTATGGTATTTAATCATTTGTACCACATGGTTGATGTGCTTTGAATCCTTAGATCTAAAGGAAATTTCCTTAACATAAATACTGCTAGGGAATTTTAATGTTGGCATGTAGTTGGCATTAAAGTCAGTACCTGGAACATTGAAAATTATCCTTATATGAGAATTCCCTCCATTTTGTTGGCTTGTAACACTGTTGACAATGGCTACATGAAATGGAACCATGATGCCATATGTGGGTACCAGAACAACATCATTTTTCATATCAACCTGAATCATGAGCTCTCTAGAAACAGGGATATCTTCCACATTTTTGTATGAAACCATCTCAGTGGATGGCTTGGAAGAGCCATGTCCATCTCCTGTACCAATGCCCCCTACAGCTAATCTTCTTACAATCTCCTCATTCTTTTGCAGAGGGTTGGCACTCAAGGTTATGTAATAGAATTTATAGTTGATAGTTAAATTGTATAACAATTTTTTTTATGATCTTTACTAACGTTTATTAGAATTGTTGCATGTTTTACATCATTGGAATCACATATTGGCTGTAACTTTTTTGAAATTTTCTTATGGTATGTGCACTTTGATATGATGTAATATGATTATGGTTTCATCTCATATGTTTCAATATCAGATATATAACAGAAAAATAAATTATTGCATGAAATAAATAATAAATTTTCATTTTAAATTTTTTTGTTTTGTAGAACACAAATCTTCCAGAAGATCAAGATGGTCCTCATCATGATATAGATCCAAAAAATATTAGTTCTTCCGGTATAGATCACATGGTAGAGGATGATGATGACACAGATATGGAAGGCACCGAGGCTGATGACAATGATGATGATGATGATGACAATGATGATGATGATGATGATGATGATGATGATGATGATGATGATGATGATGATGATGATGATGATGATGATGATGGTGATGATGATGAGGCAGTTGCTGGTAGTACCCAACGACATTCATGATCATATAGACTGCATCATGGATCATTGTTGATGTATCATTATGATGATGATGATCACGATGGTGGTGATGATGATGAGGCAGTTGCTGGTAGTACCCAGTGACATTCATGATCATATAGGTTGCATCATGGATCATTGTTGATATATCGTTATGATGCCTCTTTTCATGGTTACTATCATATGTATCATTTTCATGGCCTATATTACTATATTATTGAGTTGTATCATATTGGCATTTATCATTTTCACTTATATCATTTCGACATTTATCATCTTGACTTGTATCAATTTGACTTAAATAATTTATCAGTTTTACTTATATCATTTGTACATGTATCATTTTGACTTATGTCGACCGTTGGACATGTATCATTTTGACATGTTATTGATCTACTGACATATTTTACTTTCACTTGTTTTAGTTATATATGTTGATGATCTTATCAGTATTGACTTGTCAATTTATATATATTAAAAGTGGTTGATGATTTTTGGATGGATATTTATTACGTATGATGATTTTAATTTACTACTCAGTATGGATGTTGTCAAATTAATTAAATTATAGATATTTGACTCACTTGTTTTAATTATAGATGATGATCATGTTATAATAATTATCTTGTTATTTAATCATGAATTAAATAATTAAATTACTTACTCTATAATCATATGAGTTATTTAAGAGATCATATATTTAACTAATTAAATTGAAATAAAATGTATTAAATTAATAAAAGGAAGCCAAATTAGAAGCAAACCAGAAGCAATCTTGGAAGCAAAATTGGAAGCAAAACCAGATGCAAACCTAGAAGCAAAACTGGAAGCAAACCTGGAAGCAAAATCGGAAGCAAACCTGGAAGCAAAATTGGAAGCAACAATGGAAGCCAAACCAGAAGTAATCTTGGAAGCAAAATTGGAAGCAAAATTGGATCAATCCTAGAAGCAAAATCGGTAGCTAAATTGGAAGCAAAACTAGAAGGAATGCAAGAAGCAAAACTGGAAGAAAAATCGGAAGCGAACCTAGAAGCAAAACTGGAAGCAAATCTGGAAGGAAAATTGGAAGCAAAATTTGAAGCAAAATTGGAAGCAAAACCGGAAGCAAATTTGGAAGCAAAATTGGAAGCAAACTTAGAAGCAAAACCAGAAGAAAAATTGGAAACAAATATGGAAGGAAAACTAGAAGCAAAACTGGAAGCAAAATTTGAAGTAAAATTAGAAGCAAAATTGGAAGAAAAACTAGAAGCAATCCTAGAAGCCAAACTAGAAGCAAAACATGAAGCAAAAGTGAAAGCAAAATTGGAAGCAAACGTGGAAGCAAACTTGGAAGAAAAATTGGAAGTAAAACTAGAAGCAAAATTGGAAGCACAATTGGGAGCAAAATTGGAAGCACAACCAGAAGCAAACATGGAAGCAAAACCGAAAGCACAACTAGAAGCAATATTGGAAGAAAACCTGGAAGCAAAACTAGAAGCAAAAATGGAAGCAACATTAGAAGGAAAAATGGAAGCAAAACAAGAAGCAAGCCTGGAAGCAATATTGGGAGCAAAACTAGGAGTAAAACTAGAAGCAAAAATGGGAGCAGACATGGAAGCAAAACTAGACGTCAAATTGGGTGCCAATTTAAGCGCTATTTTTGATGTCAATTTTCGGTGCTAAAGGAGATGCTATTGTTGGCACCAAATTTACGATGCTATTTCTAACGCAAAAGTGGGTGCTAAAGGTGGTGAAAAATCCAACACAAAATCCGGCAATGAAATGAAGAAATTGATTTTCGCTGACTTTTGCATCGTCAGATGACTCCAAAATGATGGAGTAAAATACACTAAAATCCGGTGCAAAATTCAGTGATAATTTCTTGTTGTGCTGTTGTGTATCTTGCTCAAGTTTTTCTTCCTTGGTAGAAAATATAAACCATTCAAAAAACTTGAAGACCATAAAACTATAGTCCAGTGGCCCTTGTCTAATAATGACACATATAAATCCTTTGGAATCCCATTGTTTGATAAATTTTGAATCTATATCCAACCATATCATATAAAATCCCACCAATTAAACTCACATGAAGGACATGGATCATTTCCTCTATCTCAACTAGTGTCAAAGAACACTCATTGATCTAAGAATATCCTAAAAATTGAATTATTGAACAATAAAATTAGCAAACTTTATTTGGCTACCCCAAATTATTTTTCTCGCTATCTCCCTCTTAATCTCCATGACAAGAAAACATAACTCTCCCAAGCTATTCACATCATAGAGAATATCAAGATTATTAAAAGAGCCTTGACCATCCATACTAAAAATGATGAAGTTCAATAATAAGAAATGGTTAACAACTCCAAACATACGAACCAAAACTCTAATATAAATTAAAGACTAGAGAAAGAAAACCTACAAACCATACTAATAACTAAATATGAACCAAAACACCAACAAGTACTCTAATTTTCATGAGTAAATCCCCTTCCAACTATTCATATAGAAAATCCTTCTCAACATATAATTGTTCAACCCCAAGGTTAAACACAATAGGTCAAAGAAATTGAAAAGATGTAAGCTTCTCAAATTAATCTAGAAAGATTAAATTGATATCTATTTCAAAAATAGAGAATATGCCTGAGCCATTAACCATCCTCTATACTCCTCAAACCTATCCTTATAACTACCTCATACATGTAAGGTGACAAATGAGAAAGAAACATCATGTACTTCTTGAACTAGTCCTTAGAATTGACATCCATAACTCAAGACTCATTCACATAAAAAGATAAAGCATAAAGTAGAATACATCTAAGAAATATGGTGGGAAATATTATTAGATCATTTTCTATCAAGTGGAGCTCCTTGGTAATGGGGTATGAAATTATATTCCTCCTTGGTGTTCCAAGTCACATTGTCTAGCTACAAGCAATCTTTTCATCAAGTTTGTGTTAAAATCTCATCCAACTCAAGGCATAAGATCCTTGCTATTTCTATTAAAACCTCTTTGAGAGATGGCATGAACAAGAACACTTGATTTGTAATATATAAGAGATATCCAACCTCACCCAAAACCTATCTAGCATCAACAAGCACCTAGTTGATCATCTCATGCCAATCAAACTTTGACTAGAATAATATAATATGTATGGAAGTTATCCAAGAAAAATTATAAATAAACTCAACATTAAAAGACCACCTCAAATAATAGCCAAAGCTCCCATTGCATTTTATGCAAAATCCAAGAACTCCTCATGGCGTCATGATTTATATCTTCACAACAAAAGAACATATGTCTTCAATTGATATATCTATTGCAAAGCATCCAACTCATGCCAAAACTCTAGGGTATGATCCTAAGTCCACCATGGAATAATAAATAACACATCATTGTCAAATATCTAATTGAAAGTGATCCAAAGTTACCCTTGGAATTATGATACAAATCTAAAATATATAGATCATACATAACCTTAAGATAATAATAAAAAGTTAACTAAAATATTAGGAGATCCCAAAAGGAAAAATAAAACAATCATGTCCAAACTAAGAAGATATTTGATTACAACCAACTATGTTCATACACAAAGTTCCTAGTAAATTATTTTTTAGAGCCTCTCATGATAGCATAGTCAACTAATATAAGTTCCTTATATATAATTGATGTAGGTGACCCAAAGTATGACTTTAGGGGTGTTGCAAGCATCCCAAGTACTCCTAAAAGTGCCATCAACACTACTATAGGTATTACTATCACTTAACCTTCCATATTCCTATCTCTTTTCTACTCAGCATACCAATACATATTAATTTCCAAAAGACCGAAAAATCAAAATTTATAATTCAATGACATCCAAAGAGTCTACAACAATACCTCATTTACACACATATGGCACTATTAGCACTCCTCATATATGCTCTTAAGTTTTTTGTGCAACATGCATGGACAAACACAACACCCACAACCTTAATTTCACACATATGACCTCTGTATGTAAAAATAATGGCCAATGCTTCAATTAAAACCAAAGGAAAAAAATAAAACTCACATATCTCAAAATAGTGCCACTTAGATCCACCAAAATAATGTAGACCTAAAGAATGTGTAGACTCAACTCTACATCATAAAAAATAAAAAATATTCTTCCCTAATATCAACATTAGATCTAAAACACCCAGATCCAAAATGCTACAAATCTTCAATATTGTTATTTAGGAACCCAACAAGAAACAAGAATAGAAATATTAAGTGGCTAATCATGTACAATTTTTCATAAAGATAGATGTAACTGACTTCCTCCAACTATGATCAAAGAATGCACACAACTATGAAACTATCTCTATCTAGAAAACTTGTGGATTTACAATCTAAAAAAAAAATCTTGCACATATCAACAAAAACTATGTATTTTGATTGATTGTAAAATCTAAAATTCCATACATGCAAATATGAATTCATTCTAGAACAACATCGATCTACAACACAACAACAATAGACAACCATTCAATTTGCATATGTAATCTCATGCAACTAATATGTTCATCCATGCAACCCCATACAACTTGTAGATCATGCATGCAACCCATAGATCTATCCATGAGCTCACATGGAATCCAAAGAACATGCATGCAATCAAAATCTCTATTTTAACCTTAATAACTAAAAAATGACAATTGAATCTTAAGAATTTGATGTCATTGAATCTTAATTTTCATCTTGTTGCCATTCTTTATGCTTGAAAAAAAAATTGTGCCTATGAAGAGCTTCCACTCAAACAAAAATCAATATCTCAAGCAAGACATCCCCTCCTACGACCCAAAAATAGGCTTTGATATCAAGTGATATGAAACTAAGCTTGCAAAAGCAAACTAAATAGTTCCTACATTAACATAATTAGAAAAAAATACAAATAAGTTTATATCTTTAGCTAACAACAAATGAATTTTAAGAAAAAATCCTCTAAAGTAGACCCAATTTGTTG
The DNA here is from genome assembly GCA_007258455.2 of Sequoia sempervirens. Taxonomy (NCBI): domain Eukaryota; kingdom Viridiplantae; phylum Streptophyta; class Pinopsida; order Cupressales; family Cupressaceae; genus Sequoia; species Sequoia sempervirens. Next base: position 21,028 of record VDFB02182307.1, read on the forward strand.
TTCAACAAAAAATAGTTACAATGCATATATAGTGTATCAATAAGTTCTATTAGTAGAATGTGACAATCATCAACAACTTCTTTCATGGAGTCAATCCAACAACATATCCCGCATCACTAGCACATGCTCTCTAACCTATGAACAATCCAACTGCATCCTACCCATACATTCATAGGTATATTGTAATGTTAGAAGTATGAGCAACAAGAGATCAACTATGGAGAAAATTAGGTAGCATAACCATTCTACAAATACAAATTGTATCACAAACCTTTATCTCAAGCACCAAATATATAGCCAAAACCAAAACCACAAACCAAAAGTGAGTATTAAAACCATGCGCTAAAAACAATAAGCCAAATTAGGTGTCTTAATCATACACAAAATCCAGTACCCAAAAATAGGCGAGTTAGCAAAAAATTAAATAGAAACTTATTTTTCTAACTTGAATGTTTCATTTTGGTTTTATCCATATTTTTGGAAACATGCTCATGATAATTTTAGTTAACAAAGGGGCCTCTTTGATTTTCTCCTAGTCCACAATTAACTCCCTTTATACATGCTCTTTCCTTATTTAACACCTTACACGTCATAGTTTTAACAACTTCCATGACTCTAAGTGCTTCTTACAACTTGCCAAATACAAATTATTACAAGTGACACATAGTTCCACTTCAAGTGGGATGCCCTTTATAGTTGGGTACATAATTAATACAAATAATAATAAATAATATGAACATTAAGAATGTAAGGTGTACAACATGTATGTAAGCTCAACATGGTCAACCCCATTGCTAGAGTAGAATAATGGTAATGAGAAGTGTCAAAGACAACATTCACCAACATTTAGGTGGTCTATATGCATATGTGATTCTTTATCCTTTAAAATCAAAGTGTGCTCTATATATTTTTTTTATTCTCAAAATGTAACATATTTGACCTTCTAAAACTAAGTGCACATTGAATGTCTTTAAATGCCATGAAATTGTGACACTTTGCAAAAATGTGTGTTAAGTTGACTAAAAATAGCTAGCAAAAAGGGGTGAGAAAGTTGAAATTTGAATTTGAATGTTTGAATTTCAGGTCATTTTCACACATCATCTGATTGAACCATACCAAACTTACACCACTTCAAAATGAACTAATGAACAAAAATGACAATAGTGAGACATAGAACAAAAATACAAAAACTAAGTACAAATAAAAATGAATTAACAATAAATAAATGACAAAAACATAAAAATAAATGTAAATAGAGATAGAATCAATAGAAATGATAACATACTACAAGCCACACTTAACCAAATCAAATAGAAAAGTCTTAGAAATTGGAGTTTAGGACCATGTATATGGAATGAGAGACACCTAAACATGTCCGTCCAAACAAGGTATTAACGTACATTCCAAATGAATTGGCAAGTTTATCCACTTGAAGGGCTTTCCCTGTCCACTAGTATTCTTATTCTTAAGCCACTGTTGCAAGCAAAGCCATTCATGAAGCCCCACAAAATCTGAATATGACGACCTTTCAATGCTTCCAACAATCAAGTAACCAGACAATGCGGTCTGTAACTTTTAATCATTGGAGGAAAGCTTGGTGCACATTGAGGGACATTTCTATGCGTCATTCCGAAGGTGGGAACATTGACAAAGATATATATACCGGGTAGTTGCCTAAGCCGCTTTTCCTAGCATTTCGATACTGGGTGTGATTAAACTTTATTTTACTCAACACGTCGTTTCCTCTTTCAATGCAGCTGGGATTTATCTTTCACTCTCACCAAAACCCAACTTGCAAATCCACCTCACAAGTCTTCAGCTTATCCACTGGGCCTGTGGCTATAAAGCCCCACCTTCCTAAAGGAAAAGCGGGCATCCCAGAACAACATCCAAGGAATTTCAAAAACACATATTACTATATCATAAAGTGGAAACAGATATAGTCGTTTTTTCACTCTTAATATCTTAGAGGAAAGTGATCGCAACAAAGATCTTGTCCGATCAAATCTGTTTCAGCAGCGTTACAACACATAAACAGATTCATAAAAACAAAATCATATAGAAGAAGAATGAAGGACAGAAGAGAGAAGAAATGTCAGATTTACGTGGGAAAAACCCTTTCTAGTAGAAAACCCCACACTCCAAAACATAGAGCCATTGTATTATTTAGCAACAAGCGTACAAGTTGCAATACAATATTAGACTCATGGCCTTTACAGGAGATTTACATCTTGTTCCATCTCGGGAGAAAATTCGGCAGCATAACCCCTATGAATAACTCTCTTGACTCAACACCTCAAGCAAAGTCTCATATTCATAGAGCTTACAATGCACAAATTAGACATTTCTAAATTGACTACCAAAGGTTGAAGATAAACTCAACACGGAAATAGAAAATTCCTTCATGCACAACTCCTCTTGTAAAATCAACTTTCCAATTTGAATCCTCATCAGAAAAAGAAATTGCAAGTTGTAACTCACAAGACAACATGAGAAAATTAGCAACATTTAAAAATCATTCTATGGAAAAATCAAAGGTTGACACACCTTCATTTTCCTAACATTCTCCCACTTGTCAAACACCTTTAAAGAGTCCATGAAAGTAACAAGATTTAATTGGTAAGAGACAACTGATGAAAACACATCATCATAGCCATACATGCAATCACAAGAATCTTGAACCATGCTTTCGTGCTCCAACCAAGACACCTGCAACAACATCCAAGATGTCCACCATCTCAAACAAAAGTTCATACCATCCTGCAAGGAAAGGAACGAGCCATGGTGTATATGCACCAGTCTAGAGAACACAAGCATCAAATCCAACTGATAGGAAAGTCTACAAAATACTGCCACCACTCCATTGTGCTCACAAGTTATATAGAAGCATCAACAACATCAACTTCAAAGCTCGCAACCTGAACAAAATTGTGAAGTCATCCTCCAGAAAACAAAATAAAACATTAGCTAGAACATCAACCAAGAAATTGACTGCTTCCATCTAGCTAATCAACTGCTGCAAGAAACATCTCTCTCAACAATCTTCCATAACTCTCCCATGTTCTCCACATCTAACAAAATAAAGAGATACGGGAACCTCTATGTCATCACCAAGTGACAACACATGAACACAAACTAGTGATCACCCCAGCTCCACACATAATCTCAGATCCAAAGTCATGTGAATCTAAACATCTAGGAAGAACAAAAAGACCAAAGAGAGAAACCACAAACCATAAACATGCATCATGTCCTCCTACATACACCTCTAAATGTCAATTGTGCCAAGTATGATCTCCTCCACAACCTCAAGAGAAAAGATATAACAACACCCAAAATTGTTCAATCTCAAGAGATCAAACATAACATATGTATCATGTAACCACATGGATGTAAACTTCTCAAATCAAGAAGATCAAACTAATTCATTTCCCATATTAGGAAATCAGCCCACTACCGTCCCCTATGACCATCATAAATGAAAATTCAAACCCAAGGAGATAACCATGCTATCCATCTCTCACAATGAATCCTCTAGAACTATCTAATAGCAGCTCAAGATCCATGTCTACATGAAAGAAATCATATAGCACCTGAGGGAAAATATGGACAATACCTATCAATCAATAAGTTGCCGAGTAGACCAAGAGTGGGAATGAGAAAACTCCTCCAAGATATGCAAGCCATCATGACTCCTCCAAGAGCAATCTCCTAATAGGTCTCTATTGAACTCACATCCAAACAAGGTGTAGGCTCCTTGGACTTTCTATTGAAAACTCATCAAAAGTAACCATCTCAATAGCACTTCTCTCATCTCAAGAGAAATACAACCTAGCCTCACTCTCCATGTATCCATGAGCACTTGCACACAATCATCTCATGGTAAACTCCAAATGCATCACTACACTATCATGATGTTCTCAAGCATATGACCAATGCACCCAAAACACATAGAATCGCCAGACCAATATTAAAACTCCAATCATCTAAATCAGGAATTTATCATGACATCATGATCTTACCATCTCCCTTAGGAGATCCCATGCTCCAAGTGAACGTACCATGGCCTCAAAAGCAATGCATCATGTCAAAACTCTATTCAATAATCAAGAGTATTTCATGACATAATAGCACCATACTCTAAACCAACATCATTTGTAAAACATCACCAACACCTCAACCCAAAGACCACAAGAGTCCTCCAAGGCTCTGAGATGCTACACATCTTCAAATAGTGTCTATGCTAATTCGAAAGAACCCTTCTGCAACAATAGGATCTAAGAGTTCCTCCTAGTAATATCTACAACACTAAAGAAGATCATTCATCACATAGTGATGAATCCACAATCATTGTTAAAGCTCCCACTGAACCGTGACAACTGAGCTCCCCAAGCATCATGACCAAACATCTCCCAATTTGAAAATGCTCCAAGCCCATACATCAACATGTCCATCTGACAATAATACCAAGTGGCACCAAGATTTCCAAACCAAGGAAAAAAATACCATAACTGTCAAAAATTACACCAAGCTATGTATCCAAGCTATTCATGACATCGTGATACACATGGTATAAGTCCCCATAACTGACTATCCAAGTACTCAACACCATCCATTCTCTCATCCCAAAGCAACAAACCAATGCACAAATGACCATAGACAAGGCCAACTAATATAGTCTACATCTACACTGAATCAACCTCGTGGATATAGACAGTCCACTTCTGAGTTATCCCACTACAATCAATAGGTTGTACACACCTAAAAAACTACATAACTTGTAGATTCAGTACACTGAAACATGCATCAGGATTATTCTGCTACCTATCAAGAGCACTAGATCAACATCATTTCAATGTGATAAACTCCACTTCTCTCTGTCTTCATCATCCTTCTTTATGCCTATTGTTTCCAAAAACTAAAGCAACTGCAAGAATTTCACTCAACAAACTATTAACAATTAGCCCCATTCCTCCAAATCTGATTCCCTCAAGCCTCTGAGGCTAAGGAATCCCAAAAGAAATACCGAGAACTCCAAACACCACATGCATCACCATGTGAGCACATGCAAGTGACAAGAAAGATCATGGAAGTACATGCAACATACAAACATGCACATGCAAGCACCTGCAAATCTAGAACTGATTTTTGATACCAATTGAAGGGAAAAGCGGGAATCTTAGAACAAAATCTAAGATCGTTGTGTGTCTTCGATAACATTCATTTCATTTTAGGAACCTCAAAAACACATACTACTATGCTATAAAGCAGAAAAAAATAGTTGTTTTCCCACTATTAATACCTTAGAGGAGAGTGATTTCAATAAACATGTTGCCCAATCAAACCAGTTTCAGTAGCATTACAACACATAAACAAATTCATAAAAACAAAATCACATAGAAGAAGGATGAAAGACATAATAGAGAAGAAACATCATATTTATGTGGGGAAAACTCTTTCGGATAAAAAACACCACACTCCAAAACATAGAGCCATTGTATTATTTAGCAACAAGCATACAAGTTACAATACAATATCAAGCTCATGGCCTTTACAGGAGATTTAAATCATGTTCCATCTCTAGAGAAAATCTGGTAGCATAATCCTTGTGAATAACACTCTTGAATCAACTCCTCAAGCAAAGTCCCATATTTATAGAACTTACAATGCACAAATTGGACATTTCTAAATTGACTACCAAAGGATGAATATAAACTCAACATGGAAATAGAAAATTCCTTCATTCACAACTCCTCCTGTAAAATCAACTTTCCAACTTGAATCCTCATCAGAAAAAGAAATTGCAAGTTGTAACTCACAAGATAGCATGAGAAAATTAGCAACATTTAAAAATCATTCTATGGAAAAATAAAAGTTTGAGACACCTTCATTTCCCTAACACTTCCCTGATATTGAGATTTCAAAGCATTTTCACCTAGTGTGCTAAAATGTGTGTAGGAGCAATCATCTTTGAGTTTATACTTGGGCCCTCTTCTTCTCACAAAAAGAAGAGCCAATGCTAAGGATTTGTGGGCCAATTTGGATGGTATATCATATTACAATGGAAGTGTTTGCAATGAATTGGAAGCTTTGAGGAGGGAAAATAAGAAGAGGAAGTGCAGTAAGCAACACGAGTACATAGGCATAAGGAATCGCCCATAGGGAAAATGGGCTGTCGAAATTAGAGACCTAATTAAGGGAATGAGGGTTTGGCTTGTCACTTACAACACTGCTAAAGATGCAGCGAGGGCTTATGATCGAGATGATTTTAAGATCAAAGGAGCCAAAGCCAAGCTCAATACCCCCAAATAGAGTTGTTGTCAAAAGATATTGGTCTAAGTTTAAAGGAGCATCTAATGGAAGTTGAAGCCCCCCCAAAGGTTGTGGATGCATTGACACAAGAGTATCTTGAATATTTGGAGGTTGTGTTGGAGTTGAAACTTGAGATCCCATGTACAACAACTCATGGTGAAAGCCCCCGCTCCTCCTCTAATGTTGATAGTAGCCCTACTTCTAATTTAGACCCTGTTTTTCTCAATTGGGTTGGAGATGAGGACAAAAGCTCTGGTTTACTTTGTGAAGTAGCCCATGTAATGGATTATTCAGAGTTTCAAGAGGAAGAGAACAATGTATTTAGTATAGAGGATGATGAATGGGTAATGAATTCATACAAGGCTACAGAGTTGATGGGTATGTATCCATTTCCTCCACTGGGGAACATGGATTTTCAAAGCCAAAGTCCTTTGTATAGTTGGGAGAGTGTTGATGACAATGGCCTGTGGGATTGTAGCTTATGAAGTTAGACTTTCTGGTAGTGTACTTTAATAGAATGTTGTTTAGTGTTCCTTGTAAAATCTTGTTTATGTACATAATGAGATCATTTCTAATAAACAACTTGCAAATGTAATGATCTCTTTTGAGACATTCAAGATGACATAATTTACAAAACATAATCAAATGGTTTCTCATGCCTTCTTGTCCATCCCTTTCCAATCTTCATCAATCATTCTATTAGGCTTTCCTTTGTAACAAATTTCTACTGATTTATCTCTTTCAAGAGATCCTCAATCTACAACTTCCACAATTCATACCTAGCTCCATTAAACTTGTCTTGATCTTTGAAAGAGAGATAGAGCCCATGGTTTCGATCACTTACTACTCTAAAAAATCACTTAATTCAAATCCCTTACTATAATAAAGTGTTACACCCCACTTGTGTATTTACTATTACTATTACTATGTAGGGTAAATGTGAATGTAATTTGAATTTTGAAGATGAATAAATTGTGCTTACACTTTGCTATCCATGAATTTATGAATGAATGTTATTTCATTTAATGCTATGTGAAGAAATGCATATATGTGAAGTGGATTGTTATTGAATTGATAATCTAACTATGAAGATGCATTATGTGTAGTGCATATTTTTTGAACAGTTGACTACCGTGGGCATGTTTTAGTGGATGCGGGTATATGTTCATTGCTCCAGGTGGAAGGGAAGTATCACTTAGGAGAAGATCTTGGTTGGGTAACCAGTAACGTAACCTATATGAGATTGCACATTCATAGTAGAATGGTTGATTCAAGTTATTATGTTGGGAGTTGTTAAGTCATCCTTAGTTTGATGTGTCTACATTAGTAGGGGTCTTGATTACTATTGAGGGCATTATTGAGTGATGCTTATATGTTTGAGCTTGTGAGTACTTTCCTTTATTTCTATTCTTGTGTTGCTAAGTTAAACACACATGGAATGTATGTAAATGTGTACATAAGCATGTCGATGATAGACCATACACATGAAGGAATGCGTACATGAGGGTACATAGGTAGACACTAATGCACAATTATGAGCGGGTTGCTTATGTGCATGGAACTATCAAATGGACCTAACGACATGGATATGTATATGTATAGACATATCGCACATAGGTACTTATCAATACAATAGTAATTGTGTATGAGTATTGTGTACAATTGAATGTGTATATATATATGATATATACATATATCCATATGGATACATGTATCGATACACACATATGCTTGGAAAATGGACATGCCCATACAAATGTATTGATATATGTACACATACACATACATGTACATAGATGAATATATATATGTATGTATGTATATGTACACAATCGATCTAGTTGTTATTACTACGAGAATGTTAACTTGTTTGTAATCATTTATATATTGAATGTATACATACTTTATTGTCATAAGATATATATTTATATATATAAAAACATATATATATATATACATATAAATATATATGTATATGTATATGTATATATATTAGTGTAGATATACATATATATATGTATATGTATATGTAAATATATGAATATATATTTAAATATGATTATATGCTTGGTGGTCAATTAACATAAGCAATGCTTAGAGGCCGAATTATTACTTAAGAATAGGCCGATTGTGTATGACATATACAAAGCATTGAAAAGGCCGAATATAATGTATATATGCAAATGAATAAAGATTGAACTATATGTAATAAATAGTGTAGCAAATAAGTCGATATGGAGAGTATGACTTAGCCGATGCTTGAGGTAGAGTACATTTGACTTAGTAAACAACAATTACTCTTGGGACGTCTTGTCATATGGCGATGGATTTATAACAACAACAAAGTAAATATAAATGCATGTTAATAGTAAAATATTACAGCTAGGTAAGGAATTGGTCAAACCTGATTTATGAGATAAAGCGACTCATCATTCCTTTATTTTCTATTGTGCATGGACTTAGTTGACTTGTGCAATGTGTTACATTTTAAATATGATTGATTCAAAAGAGTTAAGTCACGTCTAAATTATAGAGAGATGGTTGCTTGCTTGACGCCGTAATATGAAGTTCTATATACTGTAGAAGTCTATTCTGGGAACAATTCAAATGTCACCATCTGATCATGTGTAGATTGAAATAGTTATTAAGTTACTGTCAAACTTAGAGGTCGACTTGTAGCTTATTTTGCTAAGTAAACTCTTTCCTTGTTGCCACCTTTTTGCCAAGTGAAGTAAGTTGACTTGCATGGTTACTGCTATCATTTTACATGCCTTTTCTATAAGCTATGTAGTCTCATTTTTGTTGTATAAATTGAGAGGTAAAACTCTCATTTGGGACACATTCCATTTGCATTCTATTCCATTCTACTCTGAATTTTCTAATATGTAATATTCTGCTATATTCTGAGTGAGCTTTGAGTATTTTGTGAGAGCCTTCCATCATTTGAGAGAAGTATATTATCGAGTTGAGAGAGAGGTTTATTGAAGCATTGCTTGTGAGATCAAAGCAAAGTTAGTTCTTGCTTTCGAAAGTTGTGCAACAATCAGTTAATTGGACACTCGTATTACAGGCATGAGGATAATCTTCTTTTATCTCTCTTCGTTTATAAAATATTGATTCTTGAGTGTTTAATTGATCTATTGAGATTACTTGCATTAGGTAAATATAACATTTGCTTTGAAAGGAAATAGAAGTTGTTTATGTTGTTTTGTGAAGTGCTTGTAATTAATCCATGATAGGAGGAATTGTTTGTCATAGGTATTACTATACTAGATATGATTAAACTAGGGTAGCTTAATGGTTACTCATAGCTACGTAATTTGTTTATACAAGTTAGCTAGTGGGTTAATCTTGGGATTGTTTGTCCATTGAAGGGAGGGAATTTTTACATATGCCTTATGAGTAGAATTACCATAGGGTATGTAAGATAATTGATAGGTTAATTTTGGGGTTAAAGATTTTCCATGGGAGGGATTACCTATGCATAGATTATAGTGGCCTTAAATCAAAACGAGCTAAAGTAGTGCAAGTGAATAAATGACCATCACTCAAAGTACTGAGTGAGAACACTTTGGCCAAAGTAGTTTGATTTCCTTTGGCTCCACTATCAACTCACCATGTCCATGTAGTACATGCTAGTTGCAGATTGTAGGGTTACAAGTTCCAGTCATGTAGGGCACAACACTAAGCTTAGTGTGGTTGTCATACGAGGTTATTCCACCAATATATTCGTCGAAGGGTAGGGCCATTTATCATATGATAAATGTGTGGGGGACCGCATATGAGTCTGTGGTTGGCAGAAAAGTGCTTGAGTGATGCTTCTCCTCATCAACAAGCGACAGAAGACCAAGGTTTTGAAAGGTGGATATTGGATCATCTATATCTATTGCTTTGAAGCTCAGTTGAGCTATGTATGTACTTGTACACATTCTTGGAATATTGTAATATGTGAAATTATTATATTGAAATGGAATCATCGTTGTATATTGTTATGGAATCTATGCTCATTTGTTCTCAATAAAGAAAGGAAATTTTTTATTGCAATGACTTTTTACATAGTTTATTTATTCACAAAGTGAAAACTTAGGAAAAATTACTTAAATGAATGGTTGGCATGTTACATAAAAAAACCACAACACTTCAAGAAAGGCATCCCCTTCTCAATCTATAACCAAATCTTTGATACCAAATATTATAAAACAAGGTAAAGTACTACAAATAAAATCTTGTTAACAAAGCATACAAATGTTAAATATTGATAATTCCATAATATCATTAACAATAAATTAGATGCATAAAAGTATAAATTATCAAATAAAAAAGTAAAGCATAAGATTTAAACACATGACATCATATGTACATCTTTCAAAAGAAATCCACCACGAAAGAGAGCACAAATCTATAAAGTAATGTTTAAATAAAGAGTACATAATCAACAAACATCTCCCTTTAATTTGACAACATTTCAGTAGTACTCGCATACTTGTAAAGAACCCATAAAACCTCTATCTAATGCATACAATATATAGAGAAGAGTTGAGAGGAAACCAAAAGCAAATTCTTAAGACTATGACCACCAAAAACTATGGTATGTAAAAAACTTAATGCCCCTATGTGATAAATCTTAATGCATCCATGAATAGAGAACATAACTCACAAGCATCTTTGAACACTCCACTTTATGGGCATACTCCCCTAAAAATAATGCTTCAAAATGTGAGACCTAATGTGTGGGACCCACTTGATAATGGAGAAGATGCTCCACTCTCTCTCTCTCTTAACACTTAGGAATGTGAACGTGTTGTTAATGAGCTCTAATCAATTTGTAACAACCAACATCATACACCACCTTCCTCCTTGAATAAAATTACAATAATTATTCCAATTCAGTTGGGAGGATAATAATCTTTGTCAGCTACATGGGCATACAAGTACCCATTCTAAGGAAGTTGGAGTTGCAAATGACATGGATGCATGCATGACATATGCCTACACATGTCCAACAAACAAGGCACTAACATGGAATAGATTGAATATCTAGAAAGTTGCAAATTCATGCTCAAACACACAAACACGAATTCAAATGAGGTAATAGATGCACTAAGTCAAAGGTGAGCTTTGATGAGAGAAACACTCATAAGAGTCATAAATTTTGATGTACAACATGAGCAATATGCACAATATGAGGACTTTCATGTAGTTTTGAAGGTGCAAATAGATCCTAAGCAAGTGAAGAAAACAAAGTGGTTAGAGTATTTTCTATAGGATGGATTGTTATTTAGGGGCATGCAAATATACATATTGAAGGGGCGAGCATATGAAAGACTCAAAAGGGAAGTGTAGTAGGGGACTAGTCAATCACTTTGGTTTAGAAAATATTGTGGTTCAACTAAGTAAGGGATACTTTTGTCCTTACATTATGGCAGGTGTTATGAATTTTGTGTAGCAATGTATAGTTTTTTGACTAGTTGAAGGAAGAAGAAAAAATATAGGGATTTGGACCAATGATTCCTAGTCCTTGACATGCCATGTAAACATCTAAGTTTAAGTTCTTGGATCACTAAGGACCCATAGTGGTTGACTTGATTTTTGTGGAGGCTACTTAGTTTTCAAAGATGGTGTGATTCATAACCTATTGGAAAACTAGTGAAGCCTTTCAAAGAGGTGGTATGTCTTCATGGGTTTCTCCTCACCATTGTGTCATATCAATCTACATAAATTTTGTGGGGAATTTTTGGAAGCCATTATGGAATAAGGTGGACAGGAAGTTGTAGTTCAACTTAGTATATCATTAGTAGATTGATGAACTTGAATAAAGGTGGTTAATATGATCCTTGGAGACCTATTATGATGCTTAGTAAGGGAGAAGCTAGAACTCTAAGATTTAGTCTTAGTGCAATCTAAGTTCATACACAACAACTCAATAAATTGATGTACTACTAAAATTCCATTTTGGGTTGTTTATGAAAAGCTAAGGGAGTTGTAGAGTTGTGTGACACACTGAAAGAATAGAGTAACATAGAAGGGGATGAGCTTGTAGAGTACATGTACAAGGTTCATGAGAAATCACAAAAGTAGTTGGAGAAGAAGAATGTGCAATATAAAGAGTACACAAACAAAGAGAAATGAGAAATAGAACTTTAGGTCAAAGATCAAGTGTTAGCACACTTGCATAAGAAAATGTTTCATAAGGGCATGCATAGGAAACTAAAGTGGAAAAAGATAGGACAATGTAGATAAAATTACTTGAGGGAGTTGACACATCTCTAATATTCAATGGGTTAGACCTATATCCTTATAAGGAGGTGATGAATGGTGAAGACAAGAAACGCACAAGCAAAGATGTAGAGGGGTAAATTAGAGGTATAAGAATATGTGTAAAGAAAGTGCTTGACACTAGAGTCAAGAGATTGCACCAAAGGAAATACAAAGAATAAGTAGAAGGGTCTTGGGGTGAAGGATTCAATGTGGTTGAGTGCAATAGAGTTTTCTTGATATTGCAAGATTGCTAGTATTGCACATGAGAAGGGGCTCATGGTCTGTTCTTCTAGTCTAAGAATAATGTTGTAGGGGCAACCCAACCATGAAAACAACGATCAAAGGGAGAGGTTACAATGAAGGAAAGATGGCAAGAAGGGCAATTAAGGATCTATGATCAACTATTGATTAGGTGGTAATATAACTTAAATATTAATGTAGGTATGTGGAAGGTATATTTGAAATTGGAGCAACAACTATAATTAGTGTTGGGAATGAAAATTTGATACTAAGTGAGAAAATATATATGATAAAGATAGAGATAAGTTAAAAGACTTAGAGAAGGAAAAAAAAAAAAAAGTATTGTAGACAAATTATACTAAAAAGATCTTAATTACTTCAAAACACTCTTTGCGATGTCTACTCACAAATACAACCATTAAATCAAATTTGATTGCAAATGACATGGATGCATGCATGACACATGCCTAGACATGTCCAGCAAACAAGGCACTAACATACACATTCCAAATAAGTTGGCAAGTTGGTCCACTTGAAGGCCTTTACCCACTAACTCTTTTCTTAACCCACTCTTACAACGTCATATTCATGGAACAATCGAATGTGATGTGGACGTATCTCTTCATTATAATTTTTTTCTTTCAACCCACGTTCAATCCGTCCTTAGGTGGGAAACCTGACAAATATATATATATAATGTATATATATTGGCTAATTTCATAAACCGCTAGTTACAGATGCATCTGGATACTGGATGTGATTTAAAATTCTTTTATTCAGCAAGTTGCTTGCTCTTTCAATGCACCTGGGATTTATCTGGCAATGTCTATAGGGGTGACAATTTGCACCGCATTGTATCGATGGCCATTCGCTCCCATCCATCCTGACATACCCACTACCGTTTTTGTATTTACATGCAATTTCGTAACTCTGTCTCTGTAACTCTCCCTTCCGTATTTACTGGTGACTGCACAGTACGACCATTTCTATTAGTGCCACTCCATGCCATACTTTTGCCCCATTTACTGTCTTATGCTTTTTTTAATCTTCTTTAAATTTCACTTTTAATAACATGTAATGTTTTTATAAATTTTATTTTTAACATATAATCTTTTATATTTAATTTGATTGATTAATAATTGAAGTTTTAGTTAATGTTAATTTTTTTTTTATAATTATTTTTTTTATAAATAATTATTTTTAATAATGTTCTAGATTTTATTTTGTATATAAAAAATTAAAAAAAATTAATATCAATTGTTTATAATACATAAATTTTATTTTTTTAATTATTTTATTTTATTTAAAGAATATTTTTATTTATTTAAAAGTTATTTTATTTCTGTTATTTTATATTTCTTTAAAGAACTATTTTTATTTATTTAATTTAATTTACTTGTTTTAGTATTAGTTCTTAGGTAAATGTTAAAATTAAGATATCTATTTTTAAAAATAATTAATTATATTTATATAATGTCAATTTATTTTTTAATATTTTATATAATGCAAATTTAATTTTAAAATATTATAAATATATATTATTATATATTATATTTAATAGTTAAAATTATTAAATATAAATATAAAATTATTATAATTAATAATTAATAATTTTTATATAATACAAATTAATTTAACATGTAAATATAATGCAACACATAATTACTAGATGTAATATAAATTTTATATAATTATATATAAAAATTATAATAGTATTATATAATAAAATTTAAGAGATGGAAAATATTAGTTTAAGAAATTTAAAATATAATTGTTAAAAAGGATGGAAAATATGATCACATTTATATTTTTAAAAAATAGCATTTATATTTAAAAAAAATTAAATGCATTTATTATATTTTATATTTATATAATGTCAAATTATTTTTTAATATTTTATATAATGTAAATTAAATTTAGAAAATGTTATTTATATATATAATATAATTATGATATTATATAATAAAATTTAAGAGGGAAAATATTAATTTGAGAAATATTTAACACATATTATAAAAATTAAATTAATATATAAATATAATGCAATATATAATTAGCATACCTATATTTTAAAAATATATGTAAAGTACGTCAGAGATATCCTTCTCAAGGCGCCATTGCAACCCTAACTCTAACACTAGTTAAACTATGACCCGAACCTGATTGAAATCGTATTATAACCCTAACTCTAACACTAATTGAACTATAATCGTAACCCTAGGTATCATTGAAACCTAACCCTAATTGTATCAAAACCCTAGAGAACTCTAATTGAACCCTACCCCTAAAATAAACAATAACCCTTATCTTAATTGAACCCTAATTCCAATCCTAGCCCTAATTTAAGACTAACCTTAACCCGAACCTTAATTAAACCCTTATTGAATTGTAAACCTAATTGATCCCTAACCCAAATTGAATACTAATTGAACCATAACCCTAAGTGAATAGTTTAACCTTAATTAAACTCCAACCATAACCTTAATTAAACTTATTCTTCAACATTAATCCTTAAAAACTAAACACTCTTACTATTTTACATTTAATTTTTTAAACTCCTAAAATAATAATTTAACTATTTTAATTCATTCTTTTATAGTTAAATTATTATATACAATCTATATTAATTAAAATTTATGTATTATATACAATCTATATTAATTTTTCTTTATTTTTTATATACAAAATAAAATCTAAAATATTATTAAAAAAAAAATTATTTATAAAAAAATCTATTATAAAAAAAAATAACATTAACAAAAACTTCAATTATTAATCAATCAAATTAAATATAAAAAAAATATATGTTAAATTTTTTTTAATAAAAATATTACATGTTATTAAAAATGAAATTTAAAAGAGATAAAAAAAAAGAAGCGTAAGGCAGGGGAAAGTATGGCGTGAATTGCCATGAATATACCTAATGGGCGTACTTACGGTGCAGTGGCCACTAAATACGGAAGGCAGAAATTGTACGTGACACTAAATACGGAAGGCAGAAATTGTATGTGAATACGAACGCAGCATCCATACCCATACATCCATGCTGGGTGCAAATTGTCACCTGCATAGCCAGTGCCGATTTATCGTGCCCACTCACAAGTACGCAAATTGCAAATGCACGTCACTACTCTCTTGCGTATCCCCTGAGCCCATGGCTATAAAGTCCTGCCTCCCCTGTTTTTGGGAATTCAAACCATTTTCACCTGGTGCGCTAAATTGGGTGGAGGAGCAATCGTCTCTAGGTTTATACCGCCTTCCTCTTCTCGCAGAAGAAGAGCCAATGCTCAGGATATTTGGCCCAATTTGGACACTGTTTCATATTCCAGTGGAAGCGTTTGCGATGAATTGGAAGCTCCGAGGAGGGCAAATAAGAAGAGGAAATGCAGTAAGCAGCATGAGTACAGAGGCATAAGGCAACGCCCATTGGGAAAATGGGCTGCGGAAATTAGAGACCCAATTAAGGGAATGAGGGTTTGGCTTGGCACTTACAACACTGCCGAAGATGCAGCGAGGGCTTATGATCGAGAGGCTTTTAAGATCAAAGGAGCCAGAGCCAAGCTCAATTTCCCCATAACAGAGCCGCCGCCAAAAGATAATGGTCTAAATTTAGAGGAGCGTCTAGTGGAAGTTGAAGCCGCCCCAAAGGCTGTGGATGCATCGACACAGGAGTATCTTGAATATTTAGAGGCGGTGCTGGAGCTCAAACCTCAGATCCCATGTACAACAGCTTATGGTGAAAGCCCCTGCTCCTCCTCTAGTGTCGATAGCAGCAGCCTTGCTTCTAATTCAGACCCTGATTTTTTCAAATGGGGCGGAGACGAGGACGAAAGCTCTGGTTTACTTTGTGAAGCAGCTCATGTAATGGATTTTTCGGAGTTTCAAGAGGAAGATAGAAGTGTGTTTAGTATAGAGGATGAGGAATGGAGATTGAATTCCTACAAGGTTGCTGAGTTGTTGGGTATGTATCCATGTCCTCCACTGGTGAGCACAGATCTGCAAAGCCAAAGTCTTTCGTATGGTTGGGAGAGTGTTGATGACAATTGCTTGTGGGATTGCAGCTTATGTCGTTTGATCTTCTGGGTAGTGTATTATAATAGACTGGAGTTTTTTTTTTTTCCGATAACTTTGGGTTCCTTGTGAAATCTTGTTTATGTACATAATGAGATCATTTCTAGTAAACTGTTCGTTTCATTTCATCTGGGTTTATCTTGTCCTTCCACATATGGCATCTCAATCTCTTTTAACCTTTTTATCTAAAGGAGTGTGAAAACTTTACTAATAATATAGTAAGGAATCAAGTACGAGAGTGTGATCCTAAATGTTGATGCAAATAAATGGTTTACAATTAAATCCAAAAAACACACTTTCATCAATATGAATTATGAAAATCTAATTTCTTTAAAAAAGTTCTTTCTGATTTTTTCAAGGAATCAATAGACAACTCTGAAAAGAACACTCACAATACTTCCCACTAGACAACACACTTTTGATTGGCCCGGTACAAGCACTGGTAGATTAGAATTTTAATTTTAGCCCTATCCGACTCATATGGTTTTCAGTTTATCTTTATTAGAGCAACCTCATAAAAAATTACTGTTTTTATTTTTTATTTTCCAATAATAACTGTAAGGTAGGGGACTCATTTAACAATGGTGAAAAGTGTTGCACTTTATTTTTTCATTTTGGTCTAGTTTTAATTTAATTGTCAATGTAATGATTGGTGTACGAATGATATATTTTAGTATAAAAGTTGATAGAAAATTTGAATTTTGCTTGATTTCATCTTTATTCATATCTTAACAATCAATTTCAATTCTCTATTTATCCATCTATTATATCAAGTCAAACATGTGAATACAAAACTAAACTAATTCAATTTTGGATGCATGAAAATGGTCCTAGAGTTTACAAATTTAAACTAAAAAATTGGCTTGCACTAACTTCCTTTAAGTCAAATATGTGAATATGAAACTAAACTAATCCAATGTTGGGGGCATGAAAATGTCCCTAGTGTTTTCAAATTTAAATTCAGAATTTGGGCTCACACTAACTCCCTCTAATTTAAATTAAAATGCAAAAAATGTTAACTTGTGTCCTAAGGTGTTGTATATGAGGACAAAAACTAATTCACTTTATTCCATCAAGGAAGATCCAATGGACAAGCTCTAATTGCAATTCACATTATCACTCAAGGAGTATCCTAGAGGGCGAGTATTGCATCATTAGCTTACATTATCACCCTAGATATCACTGCATGTTTGCTTGCTATCTTCAATTAGTTATAGTAAACCATTGAATCAACAACATGGGTTTAATCAAAAGAGAATATTCCTTGCCTAGCATATTCCAAAATAGGGTTTGTTGACACTACCCATTGTAGGTAGCAAATTCCAAATATCAAGGTAAAGAAGTTAGCAAATTCCAAATATCAAGGTAAAGAAGTTCTATACATCATTTTTTGCACAAATCATTTTCACATTCAAGGTTCATATCTATGAGTATAATGATTAGTTTTGCAAGCACGAAGTTGAACCAAAACAACAAATGGAGAATTTGTTAGTATAGAGGCATTCATTTGATCATTTCAAGAGCCCTAATAAATTAGTGAATCAATTAGAAACATTTGTCGTAAGGAATCTTCAATGGGCCTAGAGATAAGTATTATTTTTTAGTATTTATCTCAATAGCATTATCAATCCCATTTTATTAATTCTAGGCGTATTTATGGATTTTCACTTCCATTACTTATCTACCCAGATTAATAAGAAAATATTATTTATTTCCCTTTTCATTTTGGTGATCATGTTCGGTCCTACACCCTCTTAGGTCTCAGCCTTTGTATTTTTTTATAGTTTTCAAGTTTGATACTATTTTTTTGAGACTTATCAATACCCTTTTCTTTGTTTCATCATTTTTATATTTTTAATTTTTGTATATTGAGTTTATGCCAAAGTTTCATTGTAGTCATACTTTTCCTTTAAGTTTTTGTCTCAATCTAACAATGGATCAAAACTTTAACTATTCAAAGCATACTTGTTGGTATCATGAATAGTAATCATAATGAGGAGAATGATTTTTTATCATGAGGCACACTTGGAACAAATAAATATGCGTGATTTTATTTTTGTCAAGTATAGTTACTTTCTCATGAGATTGCCAATTACACTAGTGTTGCTTCATTTATATAGTTGGTTGATGCTCTTCATAATTTATTGATAGATAAGCCCTTTGGTTTAGATATTTTTCAAGTTATTGGTGGTAAGGTTAGATCTTCTAGCTCTTTACATAGTGTATCTTCCCTTACCTACTAAAGCTTGTTCCTCCATTGTCACTCCCTACTTCTAATGTTTCTCATGATATCCCTACTAGTATGGTACTTACTCATCATGTTCATCTAGACAATTTTTGGAGGTTTTGGAGGCCCATCCATAGATTCCTATATGAAAATCTATATGGTCGTACAATTTTAGTATTGTACTACACTAGAAAGCTATTCCGACTTGTCGAAATCTATGATATCTCAACCTTTGTGCAATAAATTTATTATTATTATTTTTTTAAATTGTAGGGTACAATATGTGCAGTGATGACATTAGTAATTAGCATGCACAATACCTTGTTGACATCAGCATTGTGTAACCAAAATCAATACTAGTGCCCAAGATTAGTGATATTTCGACATTCAAAGGGTGATTTTAGACTTTTTAGGTGGTTTTGGGAAAAACAAAAAGTGGTTTTGGAATATTCGGTCATTAGGAATATTTTAGTGGAATTTTTGAATATTCCACCTCTGACGTCATCATGATATTAGCATGATGTCATCATTTTTCATCCCCAATTTTTCCTTTTCACTATTGGCCTATTTTGATTTTTGGCTCAACTTTAGGAGCCTAATTCTTGAGCATACAAACATCTTTTTGAGTGATTTTTTTTTCATTATGCATTTTTTTTGTCCTCTATCTAGTGGTATGATTTGGTTTGTAGTATGATGTAAGCATTTTTTTAAAATTTTGATTTTCAAAAGACACCCTACACAACTTTCCCATTTTTGGAACTTCAGAGGGCTTGTTTGGGCTCATACAAACTCCTTTTTGGATCCCTTTTTTTTAACCTGCATTATTTTTTGAGCTCTATGTGGTGGTAATGTTAATTTTTCATGAATTTTGATTGTCTCTTTTGAGGTTTTGTAAATCAAATCCACTTTGTGAATCTGTAATGCACTAAAATAAAGTTCCAAATTATTGTATCCTTTCATGGGAGGTCATGCTTTGAATAATGTGGGTTTTCATTTTCTAGTTTTGTGATTTTCTTGAGGTTTGAAAAGCATACTTGATATATGTATTCATTGTCCACCTCATGACATAAACTTGTAAGAACTCAAAATTGAAAATAAGTCTATAAATGCACTCATATAAAGTGCAACAACAACTAAATAGTGTTCCTTAGGGAGGGAACTTTGTACTTACACTGAATTATAAAGTGTAATGGGGGGTTGTGTAGTGCCTTGATTTTCCATCATGGCAATGGATCCTCGTGATTCTCACCTCATGCATGTGTGCCTTGATGGACACCCTTTTTTAATTTCTTGTACATATTTTTGGACTTGATGCTAGGTCTACAATCTCATGCACACTTTTGTGCCCAATATTAGCTGGTCTTCCTATACCTCTTCCTCATCAACATTAAGGGGGGAATTATCATCGTGTTATGCTAATTCTTCCTTGGTTTCAATGGAGTAGTAGAGGCACCTTCTACTCTTTTTTTTTTTTTTTTTCTTGGGGTTGGTCACATGGACCTACTCTTTTCATCTCTCCTATGGGGGATTATTTTAGTGGATCATATTTTGTGAGATTCTAGTACTTGTGTAGAGCACTATGGATCATTTTCTGTCAGGTGGAGCTCCTTGGTAATGGGGTATGAAATTATTCCTCCCTGGTGTTCCAAGTCACATTATCTAGCTACAAGCAATCTTTTCATCAAGTTTTTGTTGAACTCTCATCCTTGCTATTTCTATTAAAACCTCTTTGAGAGACTTGTGAACAAGAACACTTGATCTGTAATATCTAAGAGATCTCCAACCTCACCCAAAACCTATCTAGCATCAACAAGCACCTAGTTGATAATCTCATTCCAATCAAACTTTGACTAGAATAATATAATATATGGAAGTTATCTAAGTAAAATTATAAATGAACTCAACATTAAAAGACTGCCTCAAATAATATCCAAAGCTCCCATTGCATTTTAATGCAAAATGCAAGAACTCCTCATGGTGTCATGATTTATATCTTCACAACAAAAGAACATATGTCTTCAATTGATATATCTATTTCAAATCATCCAACTCATGCCAAAACTCTAGGGGATGATCCTAAGTCCAGCATGGAATAATAAATAACACATCATTGCCAAATATCTAATTGAAAGTGATCCAAAGTTACCCTTGGAATTACGATACAAATCTAAAATCTAGACATCATACATGACCTTCAAATAATAATAAAAACTTAACTAAAATATTAGGAGATCCCAAAAGGAAAAGTAAAACTACCATGTCCAAACTAAGAAGATATTTGATTACAACCAACTATGAACTCCTACACAAAGTTCCCACTAAATTATGTTTTAGAGCCTCTCATGATAGCATAGTCAACTAATATAAGTTCCTTAAATATAATTGATGTAGGTGACCCAAAGTATGAATTTAGGGGTGTTGAAAGCATCCCAAGTACTCCTAAAAATGTCATCAACACTACTATAGGTATTACCATCACTTAACCTTCTATATTCCTATCTCTTTTCTACTCAACATACCAATCCATATTGATGTCCAAAAGAACGAAAAAATAAAAATTTGTAATTCAATGACATCCAAAGAGTCTACAACAATACCTCATTTGCACACATGTGGCACTATTAACACTCCCCATATATGCTCTTAAGCCTTTTGTGCAACATGCATGTACAAACACAACACCCACAACCTTAATTTCTCACATATGAGCTCTATATGACCTAAAGAATGTGTAGACTCAACTCTACACCATCAAAAATAAAACATATTCTTCCCTATTATCAACATTAGATCTAAAACACCCAAATCCAAAATGCTACAAATCTTCAATATTTTTATTTAGGAACCCAACAAGAAACAATGATAGAAATATTAAGTGGCTAATCATGTACAATTTTTCATAAAGAAATATGTAACCGACTTCCTCCAACTATGATCAAAGAATGCACACAACTATGAAACTATCTCTATGTAGAAAACTTGTGGATTTACAATCTAAAAAATAATCTTGCACATATCAACAAAGACTATGTATTTTGATTGATTGTAAAATCTAAAAGTCCATACATGCAAATATGAATTCATTATATAACAACATTGATCTACAACACAACAACAATAGACAACCATTCAATTTGCTTATGTAATCACATGCAACTAATATTTTCATCCATGTAGCCCCATACAACTTGTAGATCATGCATGCAACCCATAGATCTATCTATGACCTCACATGGAATCCAAAGAACATGCATGCAATCAAAATCCCTATTTTAACCTTAATAATAGACACAATTGAATCTTAAGAATTTGATGTCATTGAATCTCAATTTTCATCTTGTTGCCATTCTTTATTCTTGAAAAACAAGATTGTGCCTATGAAGAGCTTCTACTCAAACAACAATCAATATCTCAAGAAAGACATCCCCTCGTACAACCCAAAAATTGGCTTTGATATCAAGTGATATGAAGCTAAGCTTGCAAAAGAAAACTAAATAGTTCCTACATAGCATAATTGGAAAAAAAATACAAATAAGTTTATATCTTTAGCTAACAACAAATGAATTTAAAAAAAAAAATCCTCTAAAGTAGACCCAATTTGTTGTTCAACAAAAAATAGTTACAATGCATATAAAGTGTATCAATACTCTATTAGGAGAATGTGACAATCATCAACAACTTCTTTCATGGAGTCAATCCAACAACATATCCCACATCACTATCACATGCTCTCTAACCTATGAACAATCCAACTACATTCTACCCATACATTCATAGGTATTTTGCAATGTACGAAGTATGAGCAACAAGAGATCAACTATGGAGAAAATTAGGTAGCATAACCATTCTACAAATACAAAGTGTATCACAAACCTTTATCTTAGGCACCAAATATATAGCCAAAACCAAAACCACAAACCAAAAGTGAGTTTAAAAACCATGTGTTAAAAACAATGAGCCAAATTAGGTCCCTTAATCACACACAAAATCCAATACCCAAATATACGTGAGTTAACAAACAATTAAATAGAACTTATTTTTCTAACTTGAATGTTTAATTTTGGTTTTATCCATATTTTTGGAAACATGCTCATGATAATTTTAGTTAACAAAGGGGCCTCTTTGATTTTCTCCTAGTCCACAATTAACTCCCTATCTTCATGCTCTTTCCTTATTTAACACCTTACACGTCATAGTTTTAAAACCTTCCATGACTCTAAGTGCTTCTTACAACTTCCCAAATACAAATTATTACAAGTGACACATAGTTCCACTTCAAGCGGGATGCCCTTTATATTTGGGCACATAATTAATACAAATAATAATAAATAATATGAACATTAAGAATGTAAGGTGTACAACACCTAATCTCAACAAGGTCAACCCCATTGCTAGAGTAGAATAATGGTAATGAGAAGTGTCAACAACAACATTCACCAACATTTAGGTGGCCTATATGCATATGTGATTCTTTATCCTTTAAAATCAAAGTGTGCTCTATATATTCTTTTTATTCTCAAAATGTAACATATTTAACCTTCTAAAATTAAGTGCACGTTGAATGTCTTTAAATGCCATGAAATTTTGACACTTTGCAAAAATGTGTGTTAAGTTGACTAAAAATAACTAGCAAAAAGGAGTGGGAAAGTTAAAATTTGAATTTGAATGTTCGAATTTCAAATCATTTTGACACGTCTTGTGATTGAACCATACCAAACTTACACCACTTGAGAATGAACTAGGTAACGAACAAAAATGACAATCGTGAGACATGGAACAAAAATACAAGTGCAAATGAAAATAAATAAACAATAAATAAATGACAAAAACATAAAGATAAATGTAAATAGAAATAGAATCAATACAGATGATAACATACTACAAACCACACTTAACCAAAAAACAACAAACAGAAAAGTCTCAGAAATTGGAGTTTGTGACCATGTATATGGAATAAGAAACACCCAAACATGTCCGTCCAAACAAGGCATTAACGTACATTCCAAATGAATTGGAAAGTTTATCCACCTGAAGGGCCTTCCCTGGCCACTAGTATTCTTATTCTTAAGCCACTGTTGCAAGCAAAGTCATTCGTGAAGCCCCCACAACATATGAAAATGACGACCTTTCAATGCTTCCAAGATTCAAGTAACCAGACAATGCGGCCTCTAACTTTTAATCATGGGACAAAAGCTTGGCGCGCACTGAGGGACATTTCTATGTGTCATTCCTAAGGTGGGAAGATTGACAACGATATATATACACACCGGGTAGTTGCCTAAACCGCGTTTCCTACTTGTATTTCGATACTGGGTGTGATTAAAATTTATTTTAATCAACACGTTGTTTCCTCTTTCAATGCAGCTGGGATTTATCTTTCACTCTCACCAGAACCCAACTTGCAAATCCACGTCACAAGTCTTCAGCTTATCCACTGGGCCTGTGGCTATAAAGCCCCACCGTCCTAAAAGAAAAGCGGGCATCCCAGAACATCCAAGGAATTTAAAAAACACATATTACTATATCATAAAGTGGAAACAGATATAGGGGAAAGGATTCAGAAGTTGTGCAACCTAACTTCGTGCCTCTCAAAATCTAACTTCTGGATGTTGGATGACTCTAAAAATTTAATACAATCTTCTTCGACTAGTTGACTACTTATAACTAAAGTTTCAAGTTGTCGTGAACAATTTTGATATCTTTATTATGCGTAATCATACAAAGTATCCAAAACACCACTTTTCTAACCCCCTACCCATCGTAGTGAATTACCACCCCTGATCTTCGAATGCACTTGCGCCAATAGTTGAATAATTTCTCATGAAAATAAATTACCTATACACTCTAATATGAATAAAAAGTAATTATAAATTACACATCCTAATATTAATAACTAAATACAAATAAACAACTCTTATTTATTAATTGTCTTAAAATTAAATATATTATATGTTAATTTGTATATTTTACATTTAGAAATTAATAATAAACTACAAATGACTAAATAAAATAAACCTAACCCTAATTGTTGCATCCTAATACTTCAACATAACCGGCGTTTCATTGTTGCCGCTGCCACATTGCTTCGACCTCCACCGCTCCTCTGTGTTGCCTCCACAGCGCTTCGTGTCACCTAGCAACATATACAGTTGCAACCATGGAAGGGACGTGTCCAGGAAGTAAGGATTATGTGTCTTTTAAATTCATTATTTAGCTTTATTTTTGTTTTCTCACTACATTTTGCGTTGCGCAAGACAAGAGTCATCTTTCTCACTGCATTTTGGGTTGCACAAGAGAAGAGTCATCTTCTGGAGGGGTCTTCAATGGACGACAACCAATCGGACTTTGGATCTATGGAGTTGGTAAGGTCTTTTATGACCTTACTGAGGCTATGAACCATTTCTTCCTTTTTTTTTCTTAAATTTTTGTATGATCTTTCTGTGTAACGACTTTAATTTTTAACTTAATGGAAATTTTTGATTTTTTGTGTATTGTACAATTTTTTTTTGGCTTGGATCTGGTAATGATTCGTTTTGGGGTTTTCTTTCAAATTAATAAGCAATGATTCGTTTTGGGGTTTTGTTGAATTTATCATCATCCTGGATATTGTGTTATGCTAAAAAAAAAATTAAAACTGGGTAGAAATTTAAGTGATTCTTGAAAACATAATTGCAAAATCAAGGGTTGCCCAGCAGATTGTTTGGAGAGGAGTTTCTATCTAAGATCTGCAACGTCTATGTCCTGCATTAGGTTTTTCATTTTGTCCTCTTATGCCGCCACAACTCCACGGCTATAGGACGATCTCATGCCGTGGCTTGCACTGCATATATGTGTGTGAGCAGTCCACAGGTGTCCTTCTAGAATCTCTATTGATGCCAAATTAGCAGCACCAGATGCAACATTATCACCTCTAGCATACTGATTGATGTAGGGATTTCTAACAGTGATCGTTCATGATCCACTGTACTATCATTTTTCCATCTTTAAATTCAATACTCATTCTTGTAAGACCCAGTGCAGTAGTCTATTTATACTTCATTGATTTCTAAATACTCAAATAGAGATAGATAAGACAAATTCTGATGGCTACTGCCAAAAATCGTAAGTGAATTTTGGAGGTAAGCCAATTAGTTCATCTTGCCTGAGATATACCAGTTCAAGAAGTCACATTCTTAGATGGAATTGACAAATCTCATCTCAATTCTAATGTTTTCCAGGATCTCAAGTAGTTAAAATAGAATTTCATATTCAATCTTACTCACACATTTTTAAGTTTAATTAAGATTTTCTAGTGATAATTGGACTGTTACAAACTTCCATATGATAAGCAAATAAACTAAACAATTATTGGCATTTTACATTCTCTGCAAAATTTAAACATTACAAAGTAGGTGAATGTGCTCTGCAAAAGAAAATTATATTGTCTAGAAAATTGAAACTTTACAAGATGACATGCCTGTGGACATTGCATGGTCTGCAGAAAATTTTACATTGTCTACAAAATTGAAACAATACAAAATGATGAAACCTCTAATCATTGCAAAGTAGTTATGGTATGCAAAAAAGGTTACAGTATATGGAATTTTATAACATTACAAAATTACCAGCCTGCTACATATTGCGAAGTAGCCTTGGTTTGCAAAAAAAGGTTACATCATCTA
>VDFB02182308.1:0-22829 GCA_007258455.2 Sequoia sempervirens
TCCTCCCACAATGGTTTTGCTTATGTATTATTATCCTTTCTCCTATCAATCTACATGTACCTCGCATTTTGTCTCTTGTCCCTATTACTACCACTCCTACCTCTACCCTAGATTTGTTTATGCAAAAGATAGAACAAATGGAGTGCATAGTAGATAATGTGTCTAGGGGATAGCTACCAATGATTTTTTTGATACTTAGTACACACCACTCACACTCAAATTGTTATCATTTGTATAGCAGTTTTGTAGCACCTCTTTTTGAATATATATAATGAAAAAGGTGGTCCTAATATACATTTAAGTTCTTTCATTGTGTCATTTTAAAACATGTGTATGAAGATAATCTTTTGATTAAGCTATTTTCACATACTTTAAAGATCATGATATTGAGTGGTTTTCTCTTTAACACATGGGTCTATTCATTCTTTTTTAGAGTTAACCAAAATATTTCAAAGTTAAAATGGGTATTTCAAATTTTTTTGATTGTACCTAAGGACATGGTGAGTACTTATATGGTTATATTATTAGATTTCTAGTCCTTATGTGCTATGTTGTGCCATCAATTTCCTAGTGATGAACTAAAAGTAATAATTAAGGGATTGTTGCTATAGGTATCTAGCTCAATGTGTACCTAAATAGTTTTTTTTTCTTTTATCATCTTATGTGCTTATATGAATAATGTTGAATTGATTTTCTTTCCTCTAATTTGCTTAAGTATGGTTCTTCTACATACTATTGCCCTTTTAAGTTCTAAAAGTTTAATAATTTCTCAAAGGGTAATGGTTATGGAGACAAAAAGGATAGTGTAAATCATGTTGTTGATACTTTTTATAAGCCTTCTTTTAAGAATCGAGATTTTTGAAAGTTTACTAAGTTACAAGAGCCCTTAGGTAATGTTCTTTATTTTTTATTGAGCCCCAATTTGATTACTCTTCCATATATCCATCAAGTAATCTTGTTGGCACCTAAAAAATGTTGAGTCTTGTTTCATGCCTTAGCCAAATTTTCCCAAATTATAACCAGTTTGAGACATCAAATAGGGTTGGTTTTTCTTTGCACCAGTTGATAGAGCATGAAAAATAAAGTATAGTTGATTTTTGAATTTTTAATAAATACATTAAGGGGCAAAAGTTATTATCTTGTGGGTTTTCCTTTTCCATCCAAATCAAGTCATTTTCCCCACAAGGGTCCAATTTAGTTTGTTTCTCTCACAAATTTCTTGTTGGGTTGGAAATGTTTGCAATAGGTTTAAATGATGAAAAAAATGCTAAGTATAGTTCTTGCAAGGTTTTTGTGGTCAAATAAACTTTTATCATTCAGTTTTATCTAATTCACTTAGCTTTACTCGCTTTGCAAGAAATATGTGTTCATCCAAACTTGTGGGCCTTTCCATCTGAATTTCACCTCTTAGCTATTTTTCCTAGTTCACTTGGAATTTTTTGCTTTTCAAGAAAGTTTGCCCCATCTAGATATTTGTGGGAATTTCCAAGTGAACCAACCCATTCCACATCTCAATGGTTTTCCTACATTTTTTTAGCTTTCATCCATTTTCCTTCTTGTCCACTTGCATGTATTTTACCCACAAAGGCATTCCAAAAATTGAGTAAGTTAAATAATGCACGTGGATGAGGTCCATCTTCCCGTTTTGTTGATGTCATCAGGTTTTGCGAGCTTACCCAAGTGAACTTCACCTTGTTATGAGCAACCCGATTGGTTCAAATGGATTCTTTTGAATGGGGAAAATGGAGAGAAGGATCTCGCAAGTACACTTGGACTTCATTTTTTTGCAAAAAAATTGCAAGAATTCGGTCAGCTAATAGTTTGCAGGTTTCAACAGTTGAATTGGATGAGTATTTTGATTGGTTCATATGGGTTTTTCCACTTGGTGCAAATAGAGGTAGAAGTCTTGCAATATCTTTGTGGTCACATATTCTAT
The DNA here is from genome assembly GCA_007258455.2 of Sequoia sempervirens. Classification (NCBI taxonomy): domain Eukaryota; kingdom Viridiplantae; phylum Streptophyta; class Pinopsida; order Cupressales; family Cupressaceae; genus Sequoia; species Sequoia sempervirens. The sequence goes on from VDFB02182308.1 coordinate 1,937, forward strand.
GCAAACATCTCAAAGTTTTAACAAATTGACTAAGTGTTGGGGTAGCTTTCACATAAACAAGGTCTTAAAAGCCAAATTTTATTTATCACCTGTTATCTAGAGAATGCCCTTGGAGCCACATTAGAAATCCAAAATTTGACTAAGTATGGAATTGCAAAATATTTTGCATCTTGAAGAGGGCCTTACTGGGTACTCCTAGATCTGATTTCATCCTGGTTTTGATAAAAAAAAAAATGAATATTTTATAACCATGTAGATTTTTTAGGTCAATTGGAACCTTTGTGGGTCAAATGGTTTCATCTGCACTTGTGAGTTTGGGCATCTAATATTTTTTTGTGCATATGCAAATGATTTTTTTGCAAGAGCACTTAAGGGTCATCTTTTGCAAGAGCTTTCAAATTTCAACCAACCAAGTTAAAATTTGTAGGCCAATGGGGTCCAACTTCTCGTAGTCATACAATGATGATGCATTGTTGAAATCATCTTATATGAAGGTCTCTTGGTCCACCAATGACATCATGTTGACATCATTTGCAGTAGTTTTCATCTTAATGGAAAATTTATAAGGGTTTAAGGTCAAGTTCCACTTGGTTTTTTCCTGTAAGGCAGATGGCAAGAAAATTATTGTGGTGCACTCAAATGTGAATTTTCTACAAAAAGCATAAAATTATGAAGAAGGTGTTGTGGGGATAGGCATGCAAACCAGACAAAGGCTCAATGTGATCTTGACCCAATAGTGATCACTTCCCCGCATGTATAGTTGGTAGAAGTTTTTGCACAAGCGATGGTCTTGCAAGATTTTTGGGTGCATCACGATATTGTGACAAAGGTCATGACTCAATGGAAGTTGTTGTTCTATCTCATTTGATAGGGGGCATTTTTAGGAGGATCATTGCGAGAGTTTTGATGTCATTTGAACCTTGCTATAAAAGTGTTTGCATTTGAACATATCTCTTTAGCTCAAAGTTCCACCAAGCCATTTCAAGATGGTTTCCCATTAGATGAGGTTGTGATTTCTTCCAAAGTCATATTTATTTCATTTTTCATCCTTGATATTGATCAAATCCTAAATCCACATATGGGTTGAATTTCCACAACAAGCAGGAGATGAAGGATTGCTTTCTAGAGGTCGTCATAAATGATGCATCCACTACTGTAGGTACTTGATTTGATTTGTGGTGACTTATAGAAGACTTTAAATGTTGTTTGGTGAGAGTTAAATGGAGAAAATAGTGCCTATACCTCACTATTCATATACAAAACCTTTTCTAATGTGTTGCACCTCTTAAACGTGATGTGGGTCAGATTTATGGGTGATTTCTTCATGTTGCTTACATTCAAATGCGCAGGTCATCAATGCAGATGCATAGTGCATGTTATAAGAATGTTTTACATGCCTCTTTATGGTAAAATCAGATTTTTAGAAGACACATGTCAATTGGGCACCGAAATAAGTCATATCCAGGCTTATCTTGTCCTTATGTGACCCTCTCATAGTTTGTAGACATCCTTGTCGTAGGTATATCTTGATGAGAAATATATAGGTTCTAATACCAATGTTGGGAAATTCAATCTATATCCAAATATGACTTCAATGGATGAGATATAAGGCTTAGACTAACACAACATAAAAACATGAAACTTATATGCAAATTTGAAATTAGGTTGCCTTAATATGGAATTTCCATGATTATATCCATCTTCTTCATGATGCTAAAAATCAACCAACATATCATGCTTATCAACACTTCCTTATGTGAAATTACAAAAAAAATAATAAAGAATAACATCAACACAAGATCGCAGCAATGAGGCATAAAAAATAAATATAAGAGCATCACATAACACAGGATTTACATGGAGAAACCCTTGCAGGGAAAAACCCCACCAAGAAGAGAGGCCAAGTATGCATTATCTTCAAATAAATGATATTATAATACATTCACTTCCATTCTATTTTCCTCCAACATGGCAACACATGTGTACTTGTGAACAACCTTTTAATGCCTTAACTTGTCCTTGTTCCTATAGAGTAACACTATGTATTCAATTGTTTTTCAGTATTTTTACATCCAAGAAGTTAATTCTATAGACTTGTGAAGAGGTATTAAGCCCCAAACATGGTGCCCAAAGATGATCCTTCATTCCAAACATTCCCAAACCTTGGATTACCTCCTCGAAATATGAATGGACACTAGTTTTGGCTCCAATAGTTTCCCTCCAACTTGGGCACTGGGCACCCAAAATTGGAAATTAAACATTACATTAAATGAAATAAATGATGGAAAACCAAGAGATACCTATTTCCTCTTTCCAAGCACCCACTTGGAGAATCCCAATAGTCAATCATTTATCATTTCCCTTGTCTTTTATCATCCCACTCTAGGTGTTCACATGTGGAGATTTAACAATACTAAATATCCATGTCCACAAATCATCTTTGTTGCTACTACTGGAACCCATCACCCCTTATGAATGTAATACAAACAATGGTGAGAATAAATATTACAAAATACTTTCCTAATACACCCTAAGTTCCAAGGGGCACTTTCCAAGGATGTTGGAAGCATGCAATATGACATAGGATTTACATGGTAGATGACACCTTAATCCTAACATTCTCCCACTTGAAATCATACATTGTAAACAAACCCATAGGAATCACAAAAAAGGGAAAAAAATCCCTTATCCAATCATGTACCACCTAAATCTTTACCATTCTCTCATGCTCCAACAAGATACCTGTAAATTGAAACCATGATAGCCACCATCAAGAAAAAAATTGTTACATCCTCCAACATGCCACCTATGGAAGAAAAAGGAATATCCCAAGAGGAAACATATCAACTGTCACTAAAATGTGGACCAATATTTACTTGAACGCAAGCATTCGATTCAACTTATAGCAAAGGCTCTAAGTAGCTACCTTACTCATACCATCTAGAATAGCAATCATAGAAAATTACAACTCATCCAAACTAACCATACCTCAAACCAAGGTATACAAATCATAGATAGAACTTCATGAAATAAACATACCAACCCAAAGTTTGTAATAAGGTATTTGCATATCCATCCTCCTATCTCAAATGCAACATACACACTAATGTACAAATGACCGCAAACAAGGCCAACTAATAAAGTTTGCATTAACACTAAAATAATCTTGTGGATATAGATAGTCCACATTTGAGTCATCCCATTGCAAGAAAATAGGTAGCTAATCCACAACCTGCACAACTCATGTATCTAAATCTAATGAAACACAAACTCGTCATCATGTCAATAATCAACAAACCAAGATATGAAAGAGGATAACCAAACATATATCTAAAAAATCCCACTACACGAGTAATGTCAAATTTGAAAATAGATCAAGGCATATCAAGTCTACCTATAGTACTTCACATAGAGTATGTGGCTAATTCCTCTACGACATAGTGTTAAGAAAACATACAATGATATGCAAATTCTACAAACAAATATGGTGCAGTACCTCTCTCACCACTATTCTTTATAGCTCTCCCAAGTTCTTCACACTCAATAGAAGAAAGAGATCAAGGAGTCTCCATGTTGTCACTAACAAAAATAAAGTCAAATTAACATGTGATCATAATAGCTCCACATAAACCTCAACACCAATTTCATGTGAATACAAAACATCCAGGAAGAATACCATGAACAAAGAGAAAACCTTCAAATCAATCCATATATTTGTTCCACACTAATATGTACCAAGATGTGTAATGTAAGATCTCCTTCACCATTCCCAAAATGAAAGGATATCAACATATAACATTCAAATAAAATTAAAACATGGTAGCGATAGATGTAAACATCTCATACAGAAGGTATATTAAACAAACCAATCATTCCCACAACAAAAGTAATACGCACAAAGCCACAAACCATTTCATGTACCTCTCCAAATAAGTCCTCAAAACTAGATCCATAGCTTAAGACCAAAAAAAGGAGAAAAATGGAAATCCATAAATCCATGTATCTTCTTCTTAACATGTCTTCAAAATTTTTATATTCAAGACTAACTCATATGAGAAGATAAGATACAAAATTAAAAAAATGCATCTAATATGCAGGTGGGAAATACCTCCCAAATCATTCACCTACCAAGTAGACCAAGAGTGGGATATAATATTGTCCTATACATAAAACACCAAGAAATAAGAGATTATAATAAAGGACAACCTTCTCTTCAGGTCTATAATGGATTCACATCCATAACCAAGTGTGGGTTCCTCAATATTTTTGTTGAAATCCTCATCAAAGAGTAACCATCTCAACATATGATCTCCATAAAATAAGAGATCTCTTAACCTCACCCAAGACTCCCTAGTATCCATGAGCATCCACCAATCACTTCATTCCAACTTCAAATGCAACCCTGCAAAATCATGAAGCTCCAAGAAAATAATTAATACTCAAAACCAAAGAGAACAAACAATACCATTGTCAAATTTCCAACTATAGAATCAACAACATATCATGGCATCATGATATATCATCTCCTCCTAGGAAATCACATGAATATAATCATCCATCATAAAATTATGAATGCACATCACTGCCAAATCTCCCACTAAACCATGTAACCAAGCTTTCTAGGCATCATGATAACCATGATCTCCAAACCAAGAAGATACAATTGCCACACATCCTTTGTCAATAGAACCAAACATTTCATTATATTCTCACTTTTATCTTAAGGCATAATCCAAGGGCTCCTTGTGACATCAACAACCATTGCAAAAAACCATCCATCTTTTAATCAAAGATTATCTATGGCTCACTACCCACTATAACAATAACAACTTAGAACCAAAATATTGAAACAAAGAATATAGAACATATTATATAACTACATAAAGCTCCCATTGAAAGTAATATTGAGTTATGCATGGCATCATGACCTATATCATTGCCAACACTCTACTAAAAGTGAATAGATCTTCTCATGCACCATAAACTAGTACTATAGATTCAAATGAATAACTATAGTGGATACTCCCAATAACCATCTCTCACTCTAGAGAATAAATATACCAATATAGTAATGGTGACTAGGAATAAGGCCTACCGAACAAAATCCACATTAGTAACATGCAAAAGACCGAAGAGAGATAATAAGGCATAACATGTTTATTTCCAAGACTCAAACACTGGATCAATGCTAGATATATTTGGAAAGCAAACCCGCATATGATTAACCATATAAATTAATAAGAACCCTCGAAGCATCCATGCAAACCTGTAACTGTTTTCATCCAAAATACCTTGAATATAGTCTTATCATAGATCTCCATATCACTATTTTTTGTTAACATGTAAAACCTATAGAACCATCACCATAAATCTAAATTATACTTCAATATCCAAACATTCACATAAACACATGTTGTTTGAATAATGGAATAAGCACAAACCTACAAACCCACAACTAAAAACAAGAGTAAATTGCATCCCAATAGGAATATAAAGTTTTCTAAGAGCTTATAACATATGAAACATATTAGCTCCACAACTCAAAAATAGGTTAGTGGCTTATCTTCTAATACTTTCATGTAAACAAGGGCTAAAACCATGAAGCCAACATAATCACTCCATTATGTATTCCAAATAGTGGGTGTTTCTCCTTGTGACCAAGATGGAAAAAGTACTCATCCAACATAAACACCTTCTCATTGCACATGACCACAAGGTAAAGGAACAAAACCACAAAAAAAGAGGATATACACATATTATCAAACAAGAGATACACATTACCAAAACATAATCAACCTCATAAAGATCCACAATCATGAGCTTTCAATAACCAACGTCATAGATCACATTGACAATATCCATGGCTTCCAAGCTCACAAATCTACAAAACAAAATTTAACTCACTAAAGATTCATCGCATCCCCACAAGCATTCCAAAAACCTTCAATTCACTCTAACAAATTCCTACAAGATTTCCAAGCTAATAAATCAAAAACAAAGGAATACCCAAAGCCAAATTCACCTTCAACTCTAATACCAAATGATGAGAAATATACGGTTCTAATACCAGTTGTTGAGAAATTTAATCTCTATCCAAATATGACTTCAATGGATGAGATACAAGGCTTGGACTAATCCAACATAAAAATATGAAACTTATATGCAAATTTGAAATTAATTTTCCTTAATATGAAATTTCCATGATTAGATCCATCTTCTTCGTGCTGCTAAAAAACAACCAACATATCATGCTTATTAACACTATGTTATGTGAAATTATAATAGCAATAAATAAAGAATAACATCAGCATAAGATCATAGCAATGAGGCACAAATCAACAATAGAAAAACATCACATAACACAAGACTTATGTCGAGAAACCATTGTGAGAAAACTCCACCAAGAAGAGAGGCCAAGTATGCATTATCTTAATTTGAGGGGCCCCTAGCTCGAGTTGGCTAAGTAATTAAGTTCTTGCTGACTCTGCACAGTCCAGTTCTAGATCTCCCAGATCATTAAGTGCAGAATGTCGGCCCGGCCTTGTGGAATCCCGCGATTAAAAAGTTTACAGTGACGGTTTGGGGGTGGGCAGGGTTGAATGGGGTTTATATTCACTTCTATTTCTCCTTTTTTTCTCAACATAGTAGTACCCACTTGTGAACAACCTCTTTATGCCTCAACCTATCCTTTTTTCTATAGATTAATGCTACATTCAATAGTTCCTCACTATTTCTACATACAATAAGTTGATTTTATAGACTTGTGAAGAGGTCTTTAGCCCCAAACATGGCACCCAAACATGGCCCTTCATTCCAAACATCCCCAACCCTTGGACTACCTCATCATAATATGAAATGACAACAATTTTTTCTCTAATACTTTCCCTCCAACTTGGGTTCCCAAACTTGGAAATTAAACATTACATTAAATGTAATAAATGATGGAAAACAAAGAGCCACCTATTGCCTCTTTCGAGGCACCCACTTGGAGAATCCCAATAGTCACTCATTTATCTATTTCCTTATCTTTTATCATCCCATTCTAGGTCTCCACATGTGGGAAAATAATATTAAATATTTATATCCACAAGTCACCTTTACCGCTATTAGTGGAACCCATCACCCCTTATGAATATATTACAAATAATGGTGAAAATTTAATATTACAAAAAAAATTCCAATTTACCCTAAGTGTGTAGGGACACTTTCCAAGGATGTTGGAACCATAACATGGTCATGCATGAAGGAATATGGGATGGATGGGTCGATGGTTTGGAACATTTGACTCTCCAAACTTGGGAAGATGAGAAATGATGGGTGGGAACATAGGTTTTTCGTGGAATTAGGACCAATCACTGGATATAATTCATTCTTTGCTTGAGAAGCATGCTTTTGTATTTGAGGATGCTTTTGATGGATACATTTCCCTTTTTGATTTTTCCCCATAGTTTCTTTGACTGATGGAGTATCTTTGGGATTATTTTCTTTATTTTGATTTGGCATCCATTTGTACTTGACATGTCCTTTTTGGTTTACTGCTTCATTTTCTTTGGTGGCCTTCTCCTTGGTTTGACAAGAATCTTTATTTTTACATTGGTCCTAGTTTGTGTATGAGATGATGGGTGGATGATGATTCATGATACGTCTAGTTGTAGTGTTGATAGTATATTCATCATAAGGATCCTTCATGCCCCCTATGTTGATGTTTGCATTAGAAAACATTGCCCCCAACATTGTGAAGGTATTAACAATACTTAATCCTTTTGCTTGATAATATATCCTCTAATCTATAGCCACTAAATATGACTTATCATGAACACATGATATTGCTATGGGTTCCTGCTTTTCATGAATATGAACTGTTTGCTATGATTCTATGACATCATTATCTGTTAATATTGCTTCAAAAGATGTTGGTGCTAATTCAAAAGATTTTGATGATGCAAAATCACTGTAAGAATCAATAATCTTGACTGTTGCTTGCTCTTGTGTGGGAATATCAAGAATGGGAGATTCTTGTTTTGGATGAAGAACGTCTATAGGTCCATCAGAAAGAAACATCTTAGGGGTGATATTGGGGACATCTTTGGAGTTTAAAATGGTTTGGAAGATGTCCCTTAGCTCTTGGTGAAACTTTTGGGATAGGGGTTCTTGATCCTTACTCGATTTGGAGTAACGTTCATCATCCTCAAGAGCCTCTTCTTGACATGATCCTTGGATGGATGATATATTATCAGTAAAATACTCCTTGCAACAATTTGAGGGTATGGGTGTGATAAGGGATATTTCTTGTTCGTTTGGAACTTCTTCAATATGCCCAATCATGAAGTCATATGTGGGAGAGATATTGTAATCTAATACATACTTGATGCCATTACGATATGAAATATTGTTAGACATTGTTGATGAGTTTGTACTTTGTCTTAAAATAGTATCTTGATGTATGTCTGATTCCTCATGTTGTGATGAATGAATACAATAAATGTGTCCCACTGTGGTATCATGAATATGGTTTACATTATTTGAGGTTGATGCCTTTCCTGAATTTTTTGCTTTTGTATGATCAAGCATAGGGTTTGTGTAAATTTTTAGATTTTAATTCCCAAATTTTTGATCGACATCAATGTCTCCTTGTTCAATAAGATATTCTATTATATGTTTGAGTCTAAAATAATTTTGTATGTTATGACCTTTGTATTGGTGAAATTCACAAAAATGATCATCTTTATAGCTATGAGGTTTGACTTCTGTCTCTTGATAATTTGATAACTATGGGAGTGTGATAAGATTAGACTATATCAATCTCTTCAACACATCCTCCATAGGTTCCCCTAAGGGAGTGAATTGTCATTTAGGAGTACTTTTTGTTCTTTGGGGCGCATGTTGAGTGTTTGCGGCATTGATTGTTATTTTATTGTTTGGCGATGGCATGTATGGTTGTTGTGTGTTCATGGTTTAGGTTTTTGCTTACTTAGGATCAGTTAAGACCACCTTTGCATTGACAACTCCATCACTAGTAACATTCTTATTCTTATCCCAAAAGTGGGGTTTGTCATTAGAACTAGTGGATGGGCGGTTGTCTTTATACACATGTGTGTTCCCTTGTGAGATTAGGGCTCTCTCGATGTTGAGGGCCCTAGGGACAAGCTCATGATAAGTGGTGATACATTGCATCTTTAAGTGAAAGGATAGATAAGATCAATGTTTGCTATGATAATCCCCACTTGTTTCTCATTGGGAATGGGCCACTTGCTCTTACTAGCTCTTTGCCTCCATCGTTGTAAGAAATTTGTGAAGGATTCTCCTTTGTTTTGCTTGAGAATGTATAACTCTTCCAAGATTACATCCATGTGAAGATTGAAGGAGAAGTGATCTCTGAATTTATCGATGATTTCTTGGAAAGTTTTGATACTTGGAGGCAACTATGAAAACCAATCGATGGTTGGGCCTATCAAACTTCGTGGAAAGAGGCACATCAAGTAGGAATCATTGTAGGAGACCTCCATACACATGAAATTGAATTCTTCGATGTGATCCACAAGATTTCCCCTCCCTTTGTATTTATCAAATTTAGGGACATCAAAACTGAAAGGGAAAGGTAACATTTCAATGTTTCTATCGAATGGGTAAGGACACAAGTTTTGTTGTGTATGGTGCTTCTTCATTTTTGCCATCTGAATGTCTTGCATTTATTGTGTTAGTGTCTTGAGTTGTGATTCCATATCATCTTACGAGTTTGGTGGAGGAGCATAGGGGGTGTATTGTGGGATGTAGGATGAGTTGTACATGGGAGTTTGATGTGATGGGATGGTGTATGGTGTGTAGGGTGGTGTTGGATATTGCAAAGGTGATGGTGGTGGTGTATATGCTCCTAACATATTGGGATTGATAATATTTTGTTCAAGGTTATAGTACAACCCCTGTTGTTGTTGTGTGTACTGTTGAGCAAGAAATGCTTGTTGTTGGGCTTGATATTGTTGTTGGACCACTAGGGCTACTTGTTGTGCTTGTTGTTGTTCTTGTGTGACTAAGGCGGCTTGTTGTTGTAGTTGTGTGGCTAAGGATTATTGTTGTGCTTGTTGTTGTGTGATAAAGGCTTCTTGTTGGGCCGTTTGGTGTGCTTATTGTTGTTGTGCGGCTTGTTGATAGCCAAATTGACACAACAACATGTAGGTAAGATGTAATTACCTTATCTCCTGAAAAAGATAAACGATCATTCAATCAATCACCTTCCAAGGTCTTGGATGTTGGGTCACAACGTTGTTGTTTTGCTAAGTGGTCAATGAGGCTATAATGTTCAAGAGGCATGCTGGTTATTGAGCTTCTCGGTTGTTGCAAGATCAAATTCCTAACTAAACGTACTCTAACCAGGGGGTATAAAAAAAGGAAAAAGATAGATTAGGGACACAAGAGAGAAAGGAATTTTGATTCATTTAGTTAACCAGACCTATTACTCTTCAAGGAATTCCTAACTTAAATTGCAAAATAATCCAACATGTAATCAATACAAAGTTGGACATTCATTCACAGTGCAAACTTTAACAGCAGATTGCAAATCACCATTTCGAACAAAAGAAAAGATAAAACTTCATTCCTTGAAAGATTCCAAATCAAATAATTAACATAATAAACATCACTCCAAAGAACAACTTAAAGCAAGTTTAAGTTTGGTTGCTTCTACTATTGCAAAATAGATAGACAACATTTACAAATCTGGCAAGTTTCACTAGTGCACAAAAAACAATGTCTTCAAATTACCTCAACTAAACTAAGAATACAAAAAACTTTATCATCTATCCTACTACAAAACTCTAATCAACTAATTTGCAAAATGTCTAACTACTTTCCTAAAATTCTAACTCCCCTCAAAGTGAGCAATTTTTTTTAATTCATAGCCCAATTAATTACATAATCTCTGCTAAAAGAATGCATAAAAAGTTGTAGCTTTCACGTGTATGTAATTAATTCACCAAGAAAACTTTTTGTTCTTAGCTTTTGTTGACTTTAACTGACTTCAGTTAACAGCTACAACTTTTAGTTACATTTGTAGCTTCCAGTTCATGATTGCAACCTCTATTTTGACTTAGATTTCTTTTCACACAACATAAAATCAACATCTCTTTCTCCAAAAAATATGTTAAACAGGCCCACCATACTTCAGTTTACTTCCATCTAATTGTTCTTTTCAACAATTTCCTCTTTTTACATGAGTTTTCCAAATCAACTTTGATTTATTATCCTCCCATTCTTCAAAAGTACCTGTTCACATAGAACACTTTAACTAATTCATAAAATCATTGATCAAATAATTATTTCCAAAGAATTAAACAATTTCAAATTATTTCAATTAAATAAATATAATGAACTTTTAATTTCATATTTGAAATAATAAAATATTTTTAAATTAATTTTATTAAGATAACACTAAAATAATATTCCTGTATGTTCAACATCCTAGCACCATTTTTCTTTCCAAACTCCAAAATTCTTGTTGACATTCAACAGTTCACTATTGGTGACTTCTGAATTCGTCTAGGAATGGGAACAGGACTTTGTCCAGAATGGGATCGAAACTTTGTCTAAAACGAGAATGGGACTTGGATAGGAATTGGATCAAGACTTTGTCTAGAACGAGAACGAGACTTGGTTTGGAATGGGAATGAGACTTTGTCCAAGAATGGGATCGAGACTTGGTCTGGAATGGGAACGAGACTTGGTATGGAATGGGATCGAGACTTGCTCCGGAATGAGAATGGGACTTAGTCTGGAATGGGAACGGGACTTGGTCTGGAATGGGAACTGGACTTGGTCCATAATGGGATCGGGACTTGGTCCAAAATGGGAACGGGACTTTGTCCAGGAATGGGATCGAGACTTGGTCTAAAATGGGAACACTTGGTCTGGAATGGGATCGGGACTTGGTCTGGAATGGGAACGAGACTTGGTCCGAAATGGGATCAGAACTTGGTCCAAAATAGGACTGGGACTTTGTCCAAAATGGGATCGGGACTTGGTCCAGAATGGGATCGAGACTTTGTCTGAAATGGGAACGAGACTTTGTCAGGAACGAGAATGAGACTTTGTCCAAAATGGGATTAGGACTTTGTCTAGAACGGGAAAGAGACTTTGTCTAGAATGAGATCAGGACTTGGTCCGGAATGGGAGCGAGACTTTGTCTAGAACGAGAACGAGACTTTGTCTGGAATGAGATCGGGACTTGGTCTGGAATGGGATCGAGACTTTGTCCGAAATGGGAACAAGACTTTGTCTGGAATGGGATTGAGACTTGGTCCGGAAAGGGAATGGGACTTTGTCTAGAATGGGATTAGGACTTTGTCTGGAACAGGAACGAGACTTTGTCCGGAACAAGAATGGGACTTGGTGAAAGTGCAAGGTATCAGTTCCAGTCCAAAACCTGAACCCGAAAGACAGAAACACAAAGGAAAAACAAGCAAGGTTCGAGGGTTGTGAACAACTTTGAGACAAGAACATAATGACAATCAAAAAATGAAGACGCAACAAGGACAAACAAAGAGGGAAAAGACAAAATGAGAAAGAAAAAAGTGAAAAACATAACAAAACAAACTAATGAAATGAAAGAAAATAGAGGGGGTCCCCAACTTTTCCAAGCAAAAAGTTGGGGTGTGTATGCAGGGCATAAAAAATGGCGACTCGGTTGGGAAAATGCTCTAAGCATTTTAAAATGTGTAACCCTCAAAATACCCAAAATCTCTAGTTTACACTCATTTTAGGCAATCCAAGAAGTGCAAACACAATCAAAACTGGGACATGACAGAGGTCCAAGATGAAACTGAAGTCTATTTGTGTGTGTAAATGATTCATTCCCCTTCATAAGTGTTGTTGTGATCAAAGTGGGAGTAGATTCTACCCAAGCTACATAGTTGTGAGTTACATTTCCAACAGGCAATGATGTCTTGGGCATAGCTCTGCTGCCAGACAAGCATCTATAGCCCTGATAGAGATACCTCTGGTTCTCTCTAAGCATTGCTCTACTGCCAGTCAGGAATTTATAGCCCCAGTAGAGATACTCGAGTCACCCTTACTGATTGAGTTGATTTTCAGACTTTCTTTATTTTCTCTTTTCTCTTTGATGTTGATTCTTTTAAAGTAATTTTTTTGGTTTTCCCTCAGTCCTTAAGCAGCGGGTTGAGAACCATGGTGGACATCATGAAAGAAATGTAACCCTTTAGATTTTTCACTTGGAATAGAGCTACCCCACCTGATGTAGACTAACTAATGGATTTCTTAAGATGTGCAAAGTGTGATAGACTTTCAAAGACTCCTCAGAAATTTCATAATGTACCAAATCCTAATCCATGCTAACATTTCCCAATTTGAAATGGATGAAGGTAAATCAAAGTTTTCAAGGTAACCAACTGATCAAGTGTTTGAAAATACAGACAAAAAACTCTCAATAGATTCACCTTTCAACATAACTTGCATACAACAACTCAGTTTCCACTGTTAATGAGAGGATCCTCCAAAAGAAAGACAAAAGAAACAAACAAGAAGAGAGAGAAGCAAAAGAAAAGAGTAGGAAGACACGACAAACCAACAAAACCAATACAGAAAAACAAGAACCAAAACCAACAAATAGACAACCAAAGATCAAAACAAAAGAAAACAAACAAACCCAAAAATAAAAACAAAAACAAGAGGACACATAAAAAAGAAAAACAACATAATGAAAGAAAAGAAACCAAAACAAAAAAGAAAACCAACCAAACTAAAAACTAACACTAACCAATCCTAATCCTAAACTAACTCCAAAATTGAGCTCTACAAACTTAAAATTGTGAAAATTTGTACATTGACTCGATTGATTTTTCATTATGTGTAGAAGTCTTAATTTGCTAGGTATAATTCTAAATCTAGGAAATTAATCTTTATACTTAGAAATTTAAAGTTTATGTGTAGTAAATTCATTCTAAAGGTATAAATTTTGAAATATTATCAATTGCGGATTCTCAGCCTTGTCATGATTTACCCACAAACACATTTTATTATCCCCAACGTCACAATCAAATTGAAAATCATTAAAACATAGAGGGTAATGAAAAGACACCACTTGATTTAAAAGATCTTCAATTGTTGATGTAGACTTGTGTTGTACAAATTCCTCTTCGCGAGGTCTCAACTCATGGAATACCACTTCACTCTGCTCCAGTACATGCATGCCAACATAAAGGACATTTGTTAGCGATGTGCCATTAGCATTCAAAACATCCAAACTAGGTTCAAAAATTTCATGTATATTCTCATCACAATCAACACTAATTTCAAACAACAAACCAGTATATTTGACTTCACAAGGACTACCAACTTCCATCACATTCTCTAAAGTATAAATTTTACCAGTCAGATGGTCAACTTTCTCAACCTTTAAATCAATTTGTTCAACATCCTCCTTACCTGACTTGGAAATCTTTCTAGATAGTAAGAGATTAGAACAAATTACCTCAGAATGTGAACCAAAAGGAAGAATCCTACATGGATCACCTGAAGAAAGATTTTTTTTGCAACTGGGATATCCATTTACCAACATCTTTGTATTCCACTTAGATGCAGAGTCCCAGATTCCTTCGATCTCTTCAAATGGACTGAGCAACAAATCACCTATGTTGTCAACTTGCAAGGTCTGCAAACCCTCTCTTCAGACATGTCACCCAAAAGAGTTTGAAAGTCAACATCCAACTCATCATCATTAATTCCAGAGATACCGGTACATGGTGAACAAGGATTGTCTTCAAACAACTCATTTGAATGCACATAGTCAAATCCAGGAAAACACTCCTGCAGTTCATGTTTCTACATATCATCAACTAGAACGTGCCGCAAGTCAACATCAAGTTTACCATCGTCAAGGTCAAATTCATTAATGCATGATAAATGAGGATTTTCCTCAAACAAATCATTTGAATAAACATAATCAAAACTAAGAAAATACTTCCCCATTTTTTTCTCTTCATCATGTTGGAGCGATTTAATTTCTGAGACAACCTCTTGGTCATTTTTTTGACATTCTTCTACTTCTTCTAGCTGAATCTTATCATACATTCCTCACTGCAATAAAACAGTAAACTCATCCATGTCAATATTTTGATTAACATTCAAATCTAATCTATTTTCCTGACATGTGTAAATCTAGTATAATCGATCATTGGGTAGTATTTGGTGAATCTGCACATCTATTTGACCTTCTTCTTTCATAAAGTCATTTTGGCACTCAATTCCTTATCCTTGATCATGAGATTCATTTGCATATTTATCCAGAAGTATGTTGTTCTCTGTTTTAATTTGTTCATTATTGAAATCGACAGAGTCGTTTTCCTATGTTAACTTGTCACAGGGTGTCTCTTCCTTATCTACCATCATGAAAGAATCTATGAACACATCGATAAACTAATTTTCCACATTGAGTGGATAGTTACTCTCATCATTTCGAATGGAGTCATTATCATTTTCATGTGTGCTAACTGGTCCATCTCCCTCATCGAGGGGATACGTACTCCAGGGATCTTCCATAAGTATTTCTTCAACAGTGATTTGTTGTCTAAAATATAATTCCATCCTACCCAGGAAAACATGGCAATCCATCTGGGAATGATGATTTTTCGGACGTATCCTACATCAATTTGTCCTAGCAAGTTCTGATAGCTTTGGATCTCCCAATTCTTCTAATTTCTCCCTTAATCGATTTTGCACATGTGGGATATCTAGCCAACATGAGTCGTGCTTTGTTGTTCCTTCATCACACTAATTCTCAGCCTACTCAAAAGAGGTTTTCAAAGCATTGGAAGGAGATTCTTTAGTTGTTGAATTCTTATGACAACAGTTTTGTGTTGATACTTCATCTCTTTTAATATTGTCTGTAGTATTAACATTTTCAACAAAACTAGATTCTAACCTGATATTTCCATTATGATTTGAATTTATATTTATTTCATGCTCTTTGTCAAATAAAACATCAAAATGATATACTTTCTCATCAAATCTGTCGCTTACAACTTCATTATGATGTAATGGGTTGTGTTGGAGTATGAGTGAAAAGAGAGGATATAGTCACAACTTCACTAGTAGGTGGAATACTTACTTTTGTCATTGGATTTTGCAAAGCTTGACTTTTCATGTGGGTAGGCATTGTGGGTAAACTAGTGAAAAGATGCGAAGGGTGGCAGTTTTCAAGTACAAGATCATTATAGTTCTTACTTTGATTGTGCATGTTTCTAACGTCTTGTCCAGATTGTGCCAGCAAGAGAGCTTTGCTAAATGCATCCCATAAGGTGGTAACTTCGCCACAACATTTAATTATTGCTACCAATAAATTATTCAAACCCCAATAATAATGCTCCTTTACCACATAATCATTAATAACGAAACTTGAATTTGCAACTCGCTTAAACATGAGAAGGAACCTATGATTAAACTGCATAACTGATTCATGTGGTGCTCTTTTCACGACTACAAATTGAAGTGATGGGTTTCACGTATAAGGATCAAATTGATCTAAGAATAATATTTCCAACTCCATCCATGAACAAATAGTATTTGGGGAAAGATTATCATACCATTTTGACAAGTGATATCTTCATATCGAACCTTGAGAAAATTTAATAAATCCCAACAAATCTTAACATGATTTGAAGCTTTTTGTCCATTGTCAAAAAATAAAGGAAGTCTGTTATGCATGTGATACAGAATTTCATGAATAATCCTGGGGATATACAAAGCGCTATCAATCGAAGCTGGGTTTTCCAAGATCCAACCCACTCCAAATCACAACAATCCAAAATTGCTCAAGTGGCCCTCCTTCTAGCACTAGTTCTAATTGATGGAAAAATTGACACAACAACATGCAGGCAAGATGTAATCACCTTACCTCTCCTGAAAAATAAAAACGATCATTAAATCGATCACCTTCCAAGGTCTTGGATGTTGGGTCACAATGTTGTTGTTTTGTTGAGCATTCAATGATGTTGTAATGTTCAAGGGGCCTACTAGTTATTGAGCTTCTTGGTTGTTGCAAGATTGAATTCCTATCTAAACCTACTCTAAGCAGGGGGTATAAAAAAAAGGAAAAAGATGGATCAGGGACACAAGAGAGAAAAGAATGTTGATTCATTCAGTTAACCATACCTATTACTCTTCAAGGAATTCCTAACTTAAACTACAGAATAAGCCAACATGTAATCAATACAAAGTTGAACATTCATTCACAGTGCAAACTTTAACAATAGATCGCAAATCACCATTTCGAACAAAAGAAAAGATAAAACTTCATTCCTTGAAAGATTCCAAATCAAATGATTAACAAAACAAACATCACTCCAGAGAACAACTTAAAGCATGTTTAAGTCTGGTTGCTTCTACTGTCGCAAAACAAATAAACAACATTTACAAATTTGGCAAGTTTCACCAGTGAACATAAACCAATGTCTTCAAATTACCTTAGCTAAACTAAGAATACAAAAAACTTTATCATCTATCCTACTGCAAAACTCTAATCAACTAATCTGCAAAATGTCTAACTACTTTCCTAAAATTCTAACTCCCCTCAAAGTGAATAATTTTTTTTTAATTCATAGCCCAATTAATTACATAATTTCTACTAAAAGAATGCATCAAAAGCTGTAGCTTTCACGTGTATGTAATTAATTCACCAAGACAACTTTTTGTTCTCAACTTCTATTGACTTTAACTGACTTTAGTTAACAACTACAACTTTAAGTTACATTTGCAACTTCTAGTTCATGATTGCAACCTCTATTTTGACTTAGATTTCTTCTTTTCACACAACATAAAATCATCTCTTTCTCCAAAAATTATGTTAAACGGGCCCACCATACTTCAATTTACTTCCAACTGATTGTTCTTTTCAACAATTTCCTCTTTTTATGTGAGTTCTCCAAATCAACTTTGATTTATTATCCTCCCATTCTTCAAAAGTACCTGTTAACATAGAACACTTTTATTAATTCATAAAATCATTGATCAAATAATTATTTCCAAAGAATTAAACAATTTGAAATTATTTCAATTAAATAAATATAATGAACTTTTAATTTCATAATTGAAATAATAAAATCTTTGTAAATTAATGTTATTAATATAACACTAAAATAATATTCCTATATGTTCAACATCCCAGTACCATTTTGCTTTCTAAACTCCAAAATTCTTGTTGACAGTCAACAGTTCGCTGCCGATGACTTCTGAATTCGTCCAGGAACGGGAATGAGACTTTGTCTGGAATGGGATTGGGACTTTCTCCATAATGGGAACAAAACTTTTCCAGGAATGGGATCGAGACTTGGTCTGGAACGAGAACGAGACTTGGTCAGGAATGGGAATGGGACTTTGTCTAGGAACGAGAACGAGACTTGGTCCGAAACGGGAATGGGACTTGTGAGTGCGAGGAATGAAACAAGACAGTGCAGGCAGGATTAGGACTTTGTCGAGCGGGGAATGGGACTTTGTCGAGAGCAATTGTATGAGACTTTGTTTGGAAGTAGGATGGGACTTGGTCTAGAGCGAACAAAACTTTGTCTAGAATAGTGCACGAAGACTTTTAATGGAGTAGAATCGAGACTTTGATGCAGGCAAGAGAACATAAAACTTTAACTAGAAACGAGAACAAGACTTCTTTTATGGAGCAAGATAGAGACTTAATTAGAATGGGATCGAGGACTTTGTCTAAGAATATAGGAGCGAATCCGGAGTTGAAGTTTTGGAATGGGAATGTGACTTTTTCTAGGATGGGATGAGACTTTGTCTAGGATGGGATCAAGACTTTGTTCGAATGGGATCAAACTTTGTTCGAAGCTTGAGAGCGAGACTTTGTCTAGAATAGAGCGAAGAGACTTGGTGAAAGTCTGAGGTGTCGGTTCTAATTAAAGAAACCAAACAAAGATAGACACACAAAAGGAAAAACTCGAGAAAGTAAAGAGTCTGAGGGTTGTGAACAACTTCTGCAACAAAATAAACGACAATAAAAGCGAAAGTGCAACGAGAACAAAGCGAAGAGGGAAAAAGACAAAGCGAGAACAACAAAAGCACAAAACATAACAAAACAAACAATGAAATGAAGAAAGAAAGTGGGGGTCCCTAACTTTCCCAAACAAAAAAGTTAAGGGGCATGTAGGAATAACCACGACTAAGGCTACTTGTTGGGCTTGTTGTTGTTATTAGCATAATAAAAACATGTTAGACTTATTATTGTTGTTGTTAAGGGCACAAGGAGCTGATTGTTAGACCCCACTAGGACTACTTATTGTGCTTTGTTGTTAGGTTGCTAAGGCTTGTTGGTAAGCCTGTTGTGCTTGTTGCAAAGTTAGAGCATGTTCTTGTAATGTAGGATCATTTTGTTGTTGGGACATGTGAGATGGATTTTGGGTGTTCATGGGTTGTTGATTGATTTGAGATGGTTGTGGGTTGTTTTGTGTTATCATTCCTTGTAAGATTATCGATTGGGAGGGAGGAATGTAGATTTGAGACCCCATTTTATTTTGCATGATTTGGGGTACCAATGGTAAAGATGATGATGGTGCCATTTGGTATCATGATATCAATGGCACATTGCGACTTTGGTTTTAGTATAGACATCAAATTTGACCACTTCCATATGAGATTAAAGTCGTCTCCTTAATCATCTTTGCTCATTTAAATTGTCCTCTTTCTAGTATTAATTAAATCATTAATTTAATTAATATTTTGGTATCTTCATAAGGTTTCCCAAAATATTTAATTTAATAAATACTTTTTCCATATTTCCTTTCTAAATTAAATAAATGCATCACTTTATTTAATTTAGTCATAATATCTTTTGAAATTTGAAATTTATTTTTTAATTCCCTATTTTCTCTCTCATTGTCACATCTTCCAACTTTTTGCAAGTTGGCCTATAATCCCTCTTAACAATCTAACCTTCTTTTTTAATCATAATTAATTTATGATTAAGATTTGCACACCCCTAATCATTATTAGGGTCACATCCTCCATAATTTCCCACTTGCCTCTAATGTGTCATTAATTAGTCTAATCAAGTATTTGCACAACCTTAATCACTTAATTAGGTCATCCCTAATCCCCATATCATTTATGGAATGTGTCCTTAGTCAACTTCATTAAAAAATTTCTCTTTTTGAATAAGCCACTCCATTCCCTATGTGAATTTTTAATTCACATTTAATCCCCCAATGCATTTAAAGGAATTTTAAATTCTTTTTATCATCCCCATGAGAATATTTGAGAAATTTTTAATTCACCCTATGTTCTCTCACCCACATGGGGACAAGTACCTCCTTTATGAGGAGATCTTGTCCCAATCCCAAGGTACTATGTACCACCTCCATGTCATGTACTATCCTCTCACCTCATATACACATCCCCTTTTTTAAGCCATATCATGCCACATATCAAGATGTGAGGGCTTGTGAGTTCACAACTCACCTTATCCCTACATCTTGATCTTGGTGGTTCAATCTTAACCATCCATTTCCCTAAAGAATGCCAAATTCTCTATAAATACCCCATCTTTTATCTCATTTTTAGGGAGATAGCACTCATGCTAGCCAAACTCTTGCAATTTTTTTTCTCAATCCATACTTAGTCATTTTTCATGCTTGCATCCACTTTCATCCATTTTCCATCTATCTCATAGCTTGCATCTCTTGTCATCCAAGGAGCATACAACACCAAAGATCGAAGGGCCAACCAAAGGATCGATTCGAGACAAGGTAAAAGGTTCCATTTTGTTGCCTTTATTTTGCATTGAATCCAACTAGGCTAATCTTGAGGTGTAGAGTGTTTTTAGTGTTATTTGCTTTCCTTTGTTTGCTGCTCATATTCTAACACCTAAATTCTCCCTATCACA